>VCNE01002194.1:0-52265 GCA_009869805.1 Oncopodura yosiiana
GTCTGCACCCGTTCGTAACGAACGGGCTAGTAAAGACGCAAAGTCCTAAAATCTCTGATTTCTGAAATATTTTCCCGAATTTTCCAAAGTCAAAAAATTTTGTTGTCATGACATTTTTTTTAGAACGCCACGGACAGAAAACAGAATACGGAAAGCACACGTTTCAACATCTTTACTTCTATACCTAATTATGTCTCAAAGTAAATAATTTCACACGACTTTCTCTTTTTTATTCTACATATAGTAAGTAAATACACTAAACAATTTCTGTAATGGTCTGTCAGATGTTGAATAACTCTATAAGAATTTTTGGTCAAAGCTGTTGCTTTATTTATCTATAGTATATTATACACTGTAACTGTTTTATATGTCATGTGTCATATGTAATTTGTCTCGTGTTTGTGACATTTTTATATATGTGTGCAAAATCACATTATGTATACATCTTTGTGTTGGTTTTGGTTCTTTAAAAAAATGATACTACATTAATTGATTAAAGTTTCTTATTTTTATTTCTAGAGTAAATATGGTGATGTGGAAATGGATGTTATCATCAATATATCTCCTCATTGTCTTCCATGGTCCATTTGTTTTTGCTGGAGGTAGTAGTGAATGCGAATAACAGTAATGTCACTAGAGCTATTAGAACTACTACCACGACCACCACCATTATCATCAATTGAGCTACTACTACTAGAAGAAGAAGAAGAAGAAGTAGCAGTAGATGACGATAAACTACTTGTACTAGAAGGGCTACTACTAATGCTGTCATCACTGTCTATAGAAGAAGATTCTGAGGAAGTATTATTATTACTGAGTGCAGAAGAGCCAACAGTAGTTCGATCTGAGTCCACATCACCCTTTGCTAGTTGTTATAATCCATAATCAAAAGACTCGGAGAAGCGTGAATCTTGTTTTTGAAGCCGTTGTTGACATGCTTCTAGATATGAGTCCTGAATTCTGTACATGCCCGAGTTTGCTTGGAACATTAGAGTTTCGAGAATCCTTTCGTTCTTGATGGCCTTACTTGGCAGTACAATCTACAAAGGGATATACAAAGAAAACCACATAGAGTATATATATATAGTATAGATCAAATTAGAATACATTATTCACATTTATTTGCTAGACACATTGTTTTGAGGTTGATGATGATGGTTACAAAATAGTAAAATACTACTCTAGTTCAGAGAGAGAGAGAAAGAGAGTAAGCTTGTGTTTGTTGTGGTTTCTCAAATGTTAAGCAAAACTTTAATGAAGTAATGAATTGAAAGAGAAAATAACACAAGACAGAGAGACATAGCGTTTTGTTCTTTGAATAGTAATTCCTACTTCTTGCTTGGTCAAACAATGATTTAGAAGATGAAACTACACAAGGAAACTAATGATTTGTTTTTGAGGTAATGTATAAAATTCTGAAAATATGTACACATTGCAGTCTAAAAGTATTGCTGTAGAGTCAGTATTAATAAATATCTTCCTAAGAGCAGTTTTAGAGTTTATGGTACATTCAAAGTATGAATTTATGAAAATCTTGTTTAGCATACAGCGTATATATATATAGTGGCTTGTAAGAGCTTGTGTGTAATGATGAGTAGAGGAATGCTTTCTACATAATAAAATTTACTAGCCAACTGAATGATGGTGAAATGAAAGGAATTTACACACATTAATGAGTTTTCTCTTTCACTTTCTTTGCTGCAGAGAGAAAGTGTATACCTACGTCTTATATAATAATACACTCTACTAAACTATAATATACTCAACTTACTATATAAAGCTTTTCATATCTCTCTCTAAAATGTCTACAAGTCAAAGTGGATAAGCTGTTATGAGTAGAAAGAGAGAAGTTATGTATGATGACGTGAGTATGAGATTGTGTGAGATGTGAAAGTAAACTCTCTCTTTTTAGCCTCTGGACATGTTGTTGTGCATTTAGTTTTCGTTCTCTCCGTCTCTTATTGCAAAGCTGTCTATATATTTATTTACATGACTTATACTACATATATCTCACTAAAGATAGAGTTTCTCTAACAGTTATATAATTGCACAATTTCATTAAAAATAATTTCTTACCTTGATGAGATCTTGAGGAGAAATTCGATAGAGTTTCAGATCTCTTGCTAGACGTTCCATAGTACACTTGAACTCAATTTTGGCATCAATTTTGGAAGTAGATGGACGGCTACGAATTTTTTGACGGGCCCAAGATAACATAGCTTCAAATTTACGGATTTCTGCTACTTCTAAGTTTCGGCTCATGACCATCTATATACACATTCATAGAGTTTACAAAAATATACTATGAAAAAGTTTGCATAACTATAATAATGCAATGAGCTATTTACCTGCACCATAGATTCGGAAAGACTTGAAAAGTCACCACAATCAAATAACTGAAAGCAAAAATAAATGTTACACATAAGTAAGCTCTCTACTGTTACATCTTGCTACTCGTATTTTTCTCAATTTGTACATGTGTATATGTTTTTGTTGCTCTAATTTAATTGTTCTCCTCTTAAACACACATTTATCTAGTACACTAATCATATTAATTCTAATCCAATTTACTTTTCTCTTTCTTTCTATATCTCTCTCTAGCAGTAGAGAAAAGTTTATTATTTTTTTTGTTTCAACATACAAACTAACCTGATAAGCCCTTGTTTCAACAAATGCAAGAATCATATTTACAAGCTCAGAAGCTGATGTGTATCTCCAGTAGTAATTCTCCAGTGAACACAACATACCACAAACCTGTCGGCAACATAATAAAAGACATATATTTTAGTTAATTAAATCTAATCTATGACGTGTTTTGCTTTTCTATATAGACGTAAACTCACCACTTCAATGCGAAGAAATTGTTTGGCATGATGGAAGCAGGCTTGAAGTAAATCGGGTAAATCATAGTGCTCTGCAGCACAAATGAGACCTAAATAATAACAAGAAAATAAAATTGTTATTTATTATTGTCTCATGGTATATTATTTTTTCTTACTTACCCGGAATATTGGCACATGTTAAGGGACAAGATCCCGTATGTAAATAATCCAACAATAAACGAAACGTCTCAGGATCAAACTCAATAATCATAAACTGTAAAAGTAAATAAGAATGAAAATAATTAAGATACGTAGAGTTTATTATGTACGACACTGACAAAATAGCAATAAAACAAAAGGTATCTAAATGTTTGATATAGAAAAGTTCTGCTATTTCTAATAATATACGTAGGTACGTGAACTACGTTTCTTTACCTCTTTGATATTGAAAAAGTTTTTATCAGTAATTCAAATCTACAACTATTACAACTTTCTCCTCTGCTGGTTTCCCACAAAATAAGATGTCAAAGTTATTTTCGAAACTTCTTTATATCATGGCAGTCTAGTTCTAGCTGTCAAACTTGAAACATGATACATTTCTATATGTCTAAACTTATTTCATTGTTTATAATTAACTACTATATCCTATACTATACATGTTGAAATTGAAATGTTGATGAAAATAAACTATTAACTACACTTACTTCAGTTTGGGCAAGTTTTGTTCTATCTACTTTCTGAGCATCTGAAAAAGAACAAATTTAAAATAGGGTATTTAGTATTTTCCATAGCATAGACTAAATTACATATTATATATTTCTTACCTGCACAAACCGAAAGTCCTAGTAAAAACAAAAATTGAAAGTGTTATAATATTTTATACAATTTATTTAATTTCTATTTTAATTTATTAAATCTCACTTGGTACAGCCAACTGATTGGGCGTTTTCTCTTTGCCGTCTTTATCTTTACTATCTTGTGAGCAGTCTTGTGATGAGCTCCATTTCTTCTTATCTTCCGCTTGTAATTGTTGTTGTTGAGTTTTACTTCGCCCAGATCTTCCCCAACCAGCAGTCAATGAACCCAAACGTGAAAAGGCTCGCATTACCCTAGAACAAAAAGTTAAATCATCAATTATAATCTCTTTCATAAACTCATCGTAGAATTGAACTTTGAACTTACATCGGCGATGAAGGAACACTTTTTGGTCTGAAACAGAAACAAAAAAGTAGTATATATATAAATGTAATAAAGGAATGATGAAACCTTGTAGCAGGGCTTAAGTAGAAATGATCTCTCTTCAAATCTCAGAGAAAGACCTACTACTATAGTCTGCTTACATACACATCTACTATACCCGCATTTTTCTATACACGTAGAAAGCAAGTTGCTGAAAGTATACATACCCAAAGTTTTATGTGGGCAACTAGAACATATACATACATATATAAGGACCTACTCTTTTCTAGAGTACTACATATATTCACAAGTTCAGAAAGTTCACTACTACTATATTAAACTAAACTTTGTTTCAAAAGAGTACAAAAACAACATATTGGAATGAAAGAAAAAGAAGACTACTAGTTTACGAAACCTTTTTCTCTTTTTTCCTATCATCCAATGCTGATACAACGTGAAAGAAAAGAAATAGAAAAGTCTAATAGTACTATGTAGTAATCTAAGTTTCTGTTGCAGAGCTTTGCACTTGGATTACAATTGCAATTCTGAATCACGATTACAATTTACGTTTATTTTTATTTTATTTTTTAATTGATTACTTATCATAGTAAATCGAAATACAAAATAAGGCTGTAATTAACAAGCAATTTTATATAATTACTGTAATTGTTAATCAAACTTTATTACAATTACTCAATCCTGCTAGTTACAGCATTGTATGTATTTTGTATCTTGTGACTCTCAACTCAAGCCTGTCTCTCACAGGTTTCCCTCATGTATTTTGGTTTTGTAGGATTGAGCTGAGCCTTTGGGATTCTTATATGTATTTCTTCTTTTCTCTCTCTCTTCTCTACCTTCACAATATGCAATACAACTAAAGTATATAGTGGCAAGTAAATATAGCCATACTTATATATATTATAAAGAGAAAGTCACTAGGGACAGAGAGAAAGCACTTGTGTACTTGTGTCTAGAATCAAGGAATTACATAATATGAATGCATTGCTCCAATTCTCGGCCAAAGTGCCAATGCCACTATAACTGAAGAAGAGAGAGAGAGAGATCAAGTGGGAATTTTTCACATAGCATACTGAAAATGAACTGTAAATAACTTTTTTTCAACACTACATATATATACATTATATTATAGTTCCGTATCGAATATTCGATAAGCCTTATCGAATTGCCGCGATGACGTTTGTTGTGTGTTAGTTTAAATTTTGGGGTACATTGTAACATGGACCGCTAGCATTGACTAGCTTATCGAATATTCGATAACGATTCGATACGGAACTATACATTATATGAAGTATGTAGCAATAAAGAAGAGAGAGGTGAGAAGAAAGAAAAAATCCAGAGTTTTTTCCTACCTCGGTGATTCAATATCAGGAACTTGTAGAAAATTTGAAGACTTGGGCTTCTGTGGAGAATGGAGTGTTGGCACTGCTCTTGCTAGTAGTTCAGCGACGGGGACTTGAGGTGATCCAAACCCAGTGGAAATTCCATATAGAAATTCTTGAAATACTCTGTATAGATAGAAAGAGAGTGTGTGTTTTTTCATTATTATTCCAAACCCTGAGATAAATTTATAGTCTACATGTATAGTATACTATAGTATAGAAGAAAGCAACAGTGAAGCCGAAATGTCAACAAGTACAACTCTCATAAATTACTTTAGAACATAATCTCGAAACCCGCATCCTGGGCTACAAATTGAAACAGTAGTGAGCCTTTCTCTTATAAAGAGAAAGTTGTAGTATTGTGTACTATTGTATATTGCAAACTTTTAGTATTGGTTAGTAACGTCTATGCACACAAAAGCCACAAGTATATATATAAGTCTGACACAAAAAGCACTTATTATGATGCATAGACTTTCTAATAAGTAAGTAGCGTTGTAGTTTTCATAGTCATGTTCTTCTCATCTCCCTATGTGCTATAGTAGTAGAAGAAGCAGTTTATCAAGTTGAGCAATAGTTCTTGGCTTTAGAACAGGAAGCAAGAGAAAGTAACATAATGTGTAAAAGACGAAGAAGAAAAGAGTAATTAAATTACCGTGAGCGAACACCTAAGATGGCACGAACACCAAATAACTTGGTCTTTTGTTTCCCTTGTCCTACAAGAAATATCACGTCAAATAGAATGACTTGCTCTGTCCGTTCTTCAGGGTTTAAAAAGTCTATATAAAAAATGTAAACACATGTATGTCAATATTTATATATAGTATCTATTGTAATTTTTGCATATATGTAAATAAACTCACATTTTGCAAAGTCCTTCGCCAGTTGCTCATAACCTGCTGAAAAAGATGAAACAGCCAAGATCAAGCTCACACTCATGATTTTACTTTACACTTGCATAATTAGTATAAAAAGTATATATTTCAGCAACATTAAATACCTTCAAATTGGTCCCTAACTGAATCTAAAAGCGGACTTGAGGGTCTGTAAAAAGGTATAATTTAGCATTAATAACATGTTTCTTTTTGCATAATTGAGTATGCTCTACCTCATATGCCCAATAGGTCTCCAAGAACCACGTCTATAACAATATAAAAGAAAAAATGTTACTCGGCATTTATGTCTTTTTTATATTCATAATATGCATTAGTACAAACAAATATCAACTCACGAAATATTAATAATGAGCTAATACACATCATAGTCTAATATTCTAGAGCCTATACTATAGTATATATATATAGTACAACTTTATAGACAAAAAAATCGATCCATTAATAACTTTGGAAAAATGAGGTTACGCTGATGGCATGTCTTTTCTTTTCGTCTATATAGATCTATAAGTGAGTACATCAGCAAAAAGAGAGAGAGAGAGTGAGGTAGACTTGGGAGAAAGCATCACAAAAACTGTGTGCAGTGCATCGTCTCTAGAATATGTAGTGCTCTTAATATGAGTTTTTTGGATAACACACGAAAGGATATTAAGCCATAAGCTTTTTCTTGCTCATAATGGAAAACATCCTATGCAAGTTTTTTCTTTCTATTCATTTTCTCCTATTCTCTTTCTTTCTCTCTTTCTCTTTCTCTTAGAGCATAGTACACAGAGCTATCATCTCCATAAAGACTTCACTCACACAGCATGTGTTTTCAAATCCAAGGGAAAAGTACATATTATGTTACAACACAAACTGTAAACTATATAGATAGTAGACTGCTCATATTATTCTCTTTCTCATGTTATGAGACAATCCTAGCCTACCACAATGACATGTGGAGAAAAATATTTTTCTTTTAGATGTATGTAGGGCGTATGTTGTTCTTCTTCGTAGTATATACAACTCAACTACATAAAAATACATTCTAGTAAATTATATGATGCTTGCTACATGTCACAATGAAGGAAATATACAATAGTGCAGCTGGAGTAAGTTACAACTTCTATAACTAAATGCTGACTGACGTAATAAGGTTTTGTGTATATATTCATTTCATTGTAATATAGTTTTTTTAACTGTATATAACCTGTATGGCTTAGGAATTTGTCCAGTTTCAGCATGGTTTTGTAAATTGGCTACAATATCCTCCAACATTTGAGACCTTGTTCTCTCTTGCATTCGGGCAAATTTTGGTGCAGAGTACGATGCTCGCTCTCCATTCACTATTTTTGTGAGGACCCATTCACGAAACATCACGCTCTGAAAGTAAAATAATAGTCTATATAGTGAGCATTAGAAAAGTATTTATAAGAGTACAGATGTTACGACACGTGTTTCAGCTCTATATTGAAAATGCATACAATATATAGAGCTTCAAGAAGCATCGCAAAAAAAACAGAATATGATATATCATGTCATACTGTATACTACAGTTATAGATGAAGCAACTAACGTCACTACTTTTATATATCCCTTTGAAAATGCTTTCTCTACCATATACTTTCTCTTTCCACAAGATTCTCTTCTTTCTATATCTGCAGACATATATCAAGGTCTCATTACACTAAAGTATATACCAACAACATTGCAGGGCTTGCTTTCTCTCTCTCCACAACACATGAGAGAGTGCATCGTTTTCACTATACTACAAACTACTACGACTGAATCGAGAAAGAGAGAAGAAGAGCAAACAGGAAATGTGCCTCACGCAACAAAACACCGCCCAGTTTTGCTCCCATGTACAAAAGTTCAATACAATTCCAGCAGCTTGCAACCTGTTGGATTTCTCACTATGAACTAAAAGCAAGTATATAGTAAGTGAAAGTGTGCACCATTTCACACACGTTAGAGACATTTCTTCTTTTCACAACATACCTTATTTCTTCTCTTGTAGAGATATCTTTTTACATGTAAAATATATATATGATGCTCTAGCACTTTGGATAAAATGAGAAATATAATACGTTTCAATTTCATTCGCACTTTCAGATTTTCAGACTGTAGATTCACTCTTAGGAAATGGGAGACAAGTGACAAGAATAATATAAGCGATTGCTTTTGCTACCTTTATATCTATCTGTTGTGCTCTATATGTGACAAAAGAGATACAGATGAGAGTAGATAGTATATAAGAAGTAATTTGATCTCGAAACAGTAAAAAAAGAGATAACGGGAGAGAAACAATGAAATGAGCTCAACTGTCAAATCAAATCAAGTGAGTGGAACGTGTGTAATAAAATGATGAAGAAGGTGGACTCCACTCTGACTTGGTTAATAAAAAATAGAAAACTTCAATTGGTTCTTCTTCTTCATATAATGTGCTTGCATTAGTATAAAAAACTAAATGTGTACACTGGGTTCTATATATGATACTAAAAAGATTTTTTACTACTATTTATTGCTACTTTTAGTATGTACCTTTTATGCTTTAAGTGTACATATATATATATATATATATAAACGTATAAAATGTATTGAAGAGAGAGAGGATACCTTATTGCTTTAGTCATAAAGTAGGTCAGAAATCTCATATTTGAAGGAGGAGTAGTAGCAATATTATGGCTTCCACTCAGGGACTCACTCAAGAGTTTATAGCATCAAGTACCTCTCTTTATAAGTAAAATGGGCCATACAGATATTAAAGTGGATTTAATAGATTAGCAGCAGGTAGATTGATTGAGTATAAGAAATATATATATATATATATATATAGACTCATGTTTATAATGCTGTTTTCTACAAAACTTGTCTCTCTGTCTCTATTAGCAAGAGCCAAAAACTAGAATTATAATATTGTAGTACACATATAGAGTAGTAATCTCTATAGATTTGATAGACATATATTGCGCAGTTAATATCTTGAATAGAGTAAAGTAGATAGTTAATACCTGTAAAACTTTTTTGAGTAAATAATTAATCCATAGAGCTTTTTATTGATGTCTATGAACATCTTTTCTATCTCTATTGCTACTTTTTAAGTCTCTCAAGTCTACAGAATTATAGACTACAGAATGTGAATCTTGTTTGCGTAAAGCAGTTGCCTTAATAAATATAGGATTTATATATACTGTAGTCGTGTTGTCTATTATACATATTGAATTCAACTCTGATCACACACGTCACACTTAATCATTTCTAGGATCAGTGTGACGAAGACAAATGAAATAAATCATGCTATGTATAGATTAGTAAACATAAAATGTCCTTTACTTTACTACTGTATATAAAAAGTACACACACACTAAGCAAACGGAACTATGCACTAAAAGAGTAAAGTAAAGAAGAAAAAAAATTCACTCTCCACATGACATCAACATATTGTCTACTAAAGGAGAGGACTATAATCGTAAAAAAGATGCCATTAGGAAATGTCTTTGTTTTTCCCAAGGGACGTTTCTTATATATCGAGTAGAAAGTAGGTAGTAACCATCTACAAAACTGCCATTATTATACACTTGGAGAAATGAATGTTGATACTACTACATAGACCCTGTTCTTCTATAGAGCCAAAGGAACTTTCTCCTTTCTAAGGTCGACTTTTACTACTATAGAAAAGTACAAGATTTGAGTTTTATACTATAGAGAAGAAGATCCCATTTTTAGATTTTAACTTTACTTTTGTGTATAACCCCTAAACTCTAAATGCCTTTTTATAGTGACACAATAAATGCATATAATATACTATATATATACCACTATCAACTTAATAGAACTATATAAGCCTCATAATAATAATGGCAATTTGCTAAAAACGTTTTCCACTAAAACTTTAAAGCTCAAATTTTGAAGATGTAGATACTATCCCCTCTAACAGTATTTCCAAGAGAGAATAAGATGTTATATAATATACTAAAAAATTTTGTATAATAGACAGTTTTGGTAAATGGATCAATAAAAAGAAGGCACTCTCTCACTCTTTATAATACTTCTGTAAATACATATAGAAGAGAGAGAAAGGCTATAATATTATTTGTGTTTATTAAAGCCTCTCAATTGGCTTTCAACTTGAATCTTTCTCCTGACTTTGCTGTTCTTCACTGGAGTTGAAGAAATTACTACCGTACTACTTCTCATTTACTACATGATAACAAAATAGTAATTATTATGCTCTTCTCTAGACCCTTGTGCAAATGGAAAACAAATAAAAGTTTCTTCTGCTTTAATTATTGATGTTAGGATGTTGCTGACTGGTGAAATATACAACTATTTGAACTGGATTCAGGGTCATTTATTATTATCTATGCATTTAGATCTGAATAATTATTTAACTGAAATATTATACTTACCTTGTCAAATACGGATTGTTCCCATAAGTAAGGTTTATAAGCACCAACCTCATCACGAGTTATTACAGATACTTCATATCGCGTAGGTTTGCGTTTAAATCCTTTTTTTAAAAACATACAGTGTAAAAATTAATATTTTTTTCATTAAACCATTTTAATAAACTCATACCTCCACGAGGACTACATCGAACTACAATGAATGTATGAAGAAAATGACTTTTAATACATGACGGGGAAAAGGGTGTATTGTCAGCTAAAAATTACAAAAAAAATAATAAATTACCATTAACTGATTTGATATGTGACATTTATTTCAGAATTTATATATATATATATATACCTTCAAGAAAGATGATTGAGACTATGTCATTCCCTATATGTCTCTTTCGTTGAAGCTGTATGTGAAATCAGAACAAAAGACAAAAGTTGACAAATGTAGTCTATTATCAGAAAACTTTGATTGACCTAAGGCTTCTTTTCTCTTCCTTCTTTCAAGCTTACACTATATAACATTCTTCTCAATTCTCATCATATATCGTAGACTCTCAAAAATTTAAGAGAGTCTACAACAAAAGTCTACAAGTCTCTACACGACGACAACAACAACAAACACTCTCACTCAGTGACTTCTTCTTCTTCTCTTCCATTAGTTTTAAAAGTAGGTCATTTTGCTCATACAGAGAGAAAATAAAATATATTTTACTCTCTCTCCTTTTCTACTATGTGTCATTATGTCATGAGGCTTTATTATTAACAGCGTAGTATATATAGTTCTTGTCTCACCCAATATTTATTTTCTTTTGGACAACATTTTCAAAGAACAATATCAACAACTTTTATTTCATTTTTGATATCATCCACATACACTTTTTCTGTTTGCTTTTTTCTCCATTACATTTCATAAAATTACAATGCAAACACTTTCTCGTTTTTATCTTTTTAAAAGTGAATGCTTTCTTTCTTTTTCAGGAAAAGAGAAAACATTGAAGAGGCACTTATTGAGCTAGCTCACGTAAAAAGTCACGGAAGGAAGATTAAGAGCAAAAGACTAAAAGTATTTCTATACAAATGTGACAAGTTGTTGTGGCTTTGAGACTTTACTCTTGGTTTTGAAACACTCAGCACGTGAGTTTATATATATATATACAAAACCATATATATAGTCTCCATAAAGAAACTTTCAAGTGCAGAGACAGGAGGAAAAAGAAGAGAGAAGATGTTGAAAGAAACATTAAAATCCTTCCAGTCCTCTGACTTTGAAAATGTTTATATCGTCTCTTGATCTTGTTAAGCGATATATAAGATGTCTCTGCACTTTTTCTACACAGGAATACCAAATAGAGTTTTGTGTACATAATAGATAAATTCAAAAGTATATACTTATATATATATTGTACATCTGTATGCAAAAAGCTTTCACTAACTTGTTAGTTCGTCAGTGACTCTGTTCTTTCAAAACTTTTTGGCAACACAAGACGTACGACAACGTCCCTCACGTAGTAACTTTCTCTTTTCTACGTCGTCGATATAGCTAAAATGTTGCTACTTTTCTACTCTCTGTTGTTTTTGCCCAAGACTTTCTTTTTTGCTAAAGTCAACTTCAAGTGAATAACATTACGTCATTTATGCCTCATGGCAAAATAACTACTAAAAGCTAAATGGGCTAAGAAAATCTTATTTGAATTACTTTTTGAGAATGCCAGAACACATCACATTTTAGTCTCGGCTTCTCCAAGAAATAATAAACATGACATTTCATTTCAGAGTAGCAATATTGCAAAAAGTATCACATAACTTGCCTATCTTGTAATTCTGTTTCCTATATCACGTATGTACATAATGTATATGCTATAGAAGTTTTTATTAGATTTAGTGAATCAGTTCAAGTGAACAAGATAGTAATAAAGAGAAAGAGAAAAGTGGATAAGTGCTGTAGTGACTTTATCTAATCATATCTTACATATTAGCAAAGAGAGAAAGTCTTGAACTTATATGCTTAAAGTTTCATTTGACAAGCTACTGAATTATATTAATTTAACCAACTAGATTTTGCACTTAGTGTGTGTATATAGTCTACACAGTCTTGAGTTGAGTCGTAGCTCAGTCAGTTTTAATAATAAAATTGTCTTGCTTACCTTTTGAGGATCATTCTTTTCATATGGAAGAAGTGTTGAGACATGAAACATAATTTCTATTCCTCTCCAATGTGTATAAATAGAATAAAGTCCAGTTAAATCATGAACTGTATCGAGTCCTCCTTTATACTTGTCAAAACCTTTTAGTCGAACTTTCTCTCCTAGAATTTGCATAAAATCTTCAAACGCCGGACTCGCTATAATTTTATAAAACATTACACATTATAAGTTATAGGTTAAAACAGGAGAAGTTCATAAATTTTTATTATACCTTCATTATTATCCAATATTTCCTCTTCAGTATACTGCCCTTCTCTTACGTAAATCACTCCTACTTTCAATTCAGACTTGATGAACACCTGTTGTTAATAGAAAAAAGAATTGAGTAAAAGCATAGTCTTTTAACAAAACCATTCATTCATATTTATATGTAGTAAACAAAAGTAAACAAAAATATTCACTCAATATATTCGAGTTTCTCTCATAGTTTATGACTAACAATTCATACAAAATGATATTTCTATATGCAACCTACATTTTTATATACTAAGGATTATGTTAGCAGTAGAATTTGCCTGTTGACATCATATCAATAATATATATTCTCTATTTCTATTTAACTATATATACAGCACCGTTTATAATTTGGTTATGGTGCATATACTATATATCTATAATAAAAGTGTTTAATTCGTTGGCTGATATGATATGACTTCTTTCTCTCTTTTCCAACTTGAGTAAAATATGTTGGATGCATTAGTTTTCTCATCATCAATCATCCACAGTATAGGAAGTAAGGGAAACACACGTATACTATGTATGTGGAATATTGATGGACTAACAAAGACTCTATAAAAACGGTCTCTTTCTCACCATATGAGTTTTCTATCCTGACACCAATTTTATACCACACCATATACTACGTCATGTCAACAAACCTGTGTACAACTTTTTGCTTCAATGCTCTCTTTTATATCAAGCTATGGAAAAACTCTCAGTGGTATTGGCTGGAATACAAAATCTAATGTAAATTCAAACACACACACACTATACAATTTACTATACTGCTGTAATATAAGATTCAAAGTCAACACAAATTTTATCTAAACTGATAATATTAAAAGCTATGGGCTTAAGTTTGCCATTGTGTATACTAAAGTATAGCATTTCAATGTGGTGATCGACACTGTTGTATGAATATATGCATAATCGTGTGATATAAAGTATACATTAAACTTAATAAATGAAATGGATAAACTACCATATGAAGTAAAACTATATATAAGTAATCCTTCTTCCTTATAGCTTATGTTTACATACAAATACTGCAATTGAATATTGAGTCTATATAGGTAGCATTATCTGCTCTGTAAGCAATTAAATTTGTGATGAAATTAAAGATAAAAGGAAATATACATCTACAAAAGTAGACGACAGCTTAATGGAACTTTGAATCATAGTGAATATTATTACATTATTAAAATTAAACGTAGGTGCTAATAACAGGTCAAAGTAAAGTGGTTCATTTGTTGTAATTTCTCTATCTCTTTTGTAACTTTCATTCTGTCGTGTGTCAATCATATTACGCAGTTGCATATATAGATGGTATAGAAAATTAATAAGAGAAAGAGAGAAAGACGTAATTAATTTATCACATACTATAATAATTAAATCATGATGTGTCTTCTTGTAGAAATGTTTGATGGTATATAGTAGAAAGTAAAAAAAGTCTTTGACATACTTGATCCAATTTCAGCAATTCATCTGGTGTGTCAGGTAGTTGTCCTAAGGTTAAAGGGGGATTCAAATTGATTTCCTTCCCGAGAGATCGAACAACTTCTTCACGATTGTAGCGATCAGCAAAGACACATGAAGCTGGAATCAAGCCATGAGATGTGTACGAGATAGCTCTCACCAAAATCCTGTTGTACAACATTATGAGAGACGAATAACAATAAGATAGATTAGATGAGAGACTTTTGTCGTCATATATATCATTGATTTTAGTATTCATCTTCCATATAATAAAAGGATATATACATATATTATATAGTATGAACACACAAAATTGGTTAGTTTTTTGGTTGTAGCAGTGAGTGAGATATGATGAGAAAGTTGTATGTGTCATGTGATGGTTTTATAAAGAAAGCAAGGTGACAGTTGAGGATCATATTCATTCCACATGCTCATAAAACTGTCAAAATTGCTTAGAGTTTCAGGGTAAAATCAAAATATACTTTCGTCATGCAACTAGTAGCCTAAAGAATATAGAATAATACTACGTCGTCTGAATGTTGAAATCTAGAATATAAAATCTGAGTGAGAAAGTGAGAAAAGTAAGACTTCTTCTTTCTCCAAGTTCTTCTTCTCGTATTCCACAAATGACTTTTCTTTCGCTCACTTTTCCTTTTCACTTTTTACTCTTTATACTCTCTCTCTCTCTCTCTTTTTACATTGTATACATATAATATAACAAATGGCAACGTGAAAGTCTCTTTTTCTCACATTGACTCTTCTCTCTGTCTGCCTCCAGTTAGAGTAACTTTTCAACACAAGTAGTTTTCACTAAAGTTGTAGACAGCTGCACTGCACTGTAGGTAGTACGAAGAAATATATATATTATATGACGTCTTATTCTTTGTAGAAGTAAGTAGTAAGAGTACTAGAAAGAGAGATATATGATACTTCAGTTTTCAGAATACTACACAGAGCCATTTCCTATATAGAGCAGTAACAGGTTTAGAAAGTAAGAGGAGAAAGCATCATCATCAGAAAGCAATGTGTGTGTGTGTATTCAGTGAATGTACGTCAAAGTCAAAGTGTAACACTACCTAGAAGCTATAGTATTATCGATCCATAGTACACAAGTGTATAGAAGAGAAGATACAAAATGCTATCTCTCTAATATATATATATTATATAAAGTTCCCTTATATTTCACTTTAGTTACTTCACAGCTCATATTAATGTCATTTATTTTCAAGTATCATTAATTCATTGACATGATTTTGTTAAAAGTACTATAATAGACACAAGTCGTCATTAAAGAGTAATATAGACTAAACAGAAAAGAGATTTATATTAGATACTTTATAAGAGTATTACGTGGAAATATCACAAACGTATGGATTTCAATTATTGGCCGCTTGTTGTCACAGCCATTAACTTAAACTGGTAGCTAAAAAAGGTGCCAACAAAACTGTCAACAGTGTGTCACCCAAGCCACTCACTTGTCTCTAACTTTTATCAATCATTTATTATTCATCGTAATGTCTGAACAGCAGGCTTATGTAAAAACATCTACTGTTGTACTAGTGAGAATTGAACAGTATTACATTTCCCTTGATTAGATTTGCCCTGTAATTGAGAACTTGTTGTTATCCATTCTAAATAATAGTTTGTGATTTCGCATTTGGTGTTACATGAATATACATTTCTATAATACTTCTCTAAGTATAAAAATAAACTTTTGTTTCTAGAATAACAGAGAGACTTGCATAGTACTTTTATAGAAGAGTAAAATAGTATATATGTGTGTAGTGCATGAAAGGAAGAAAAATCGATCTGGTTAGTAGATAGAAAAGAGAGAGTTTTAGTAGAACAAAGTACATTGTATCTGTCTTTTGCCCATTTCCTGCTATTTCCAACTCAACTAAACTGCAACTGGTACTCTCTCTCTCTTCACTAACTTATATGATGGAATTCAAAAGAGAGCTTTCACTCTTTTCTTCTTTCTGTTTTCACTATACACAACAACACATAATGTAATGTCCTCTAGTTCTTTTGTACAATTGTCCATCTAAACATAGAATGCCAAGCCAGGGGTACTTCACAACAACAGCAGCTTATAGTTATATGAGTGAAAAGCAGTGTCGTCTATTCTACAATAAGCACTCTAAAGCTGATTGTATGAATGGAACAAGAAACAACACTCTTCAAAATCTTTTTTGTTGTCCCTCTGCTCATCTCTTCGTTTTTCTCTCTATCTCTTTCTTTCTCTGTTGTCATTCTAGTAGAATGATTCTACTATATATAATGTGAGAATATATGTGTGTACCCCGTATATTATTTTTGAGACAAAGTGAACAACAAATACAAACTAAGCCAGTCAGAGTATGAAATGAAGTAACAACAAAAGAAGACTTTGAAATGACGAGAAAGAAATGTGTGTACAGACGAAACTATAATATGTACTCTCATTTTTCCTCTTCTAACACTTTAGAGAAAAAGGAAGACGAAGAAGAAAATAATGACTTCATGGCATTTTACTACTATGTATACATAGAACACAAGTTTTCTCCATTTTCCTCTGAGCGCCTTTGAGCTTTAGTTAGTGTAAATGGAGTCATATTTATTGTTTCGATTGCTTCAACTCTCTATCTACAAATAAATGTAGATATAAACACACAATAAGACTATAAAACAATTCCAACTGTTGTTTCCTTCTCTGTACTACATACATATACAAATGGTAGCTTTACTATTGCCTCTGGCTTGAGCTTTGTTCTTCTACAGAGATTTTATGCGCCTGTTGCCTTTCATCAAAGAATTTAGATTTACAGCAAGCTAACAGTGATCTAAAAGCCAAAAGGTTTTGATAATCTAACTACAATTCTACATACCTACACAACATATACGTATATAAATAGGAAACCAAAATACTAAAAGTCTTGAAGGAATGTTAGAGCTAAAGACTATATCAGAAATATGTATATGTATATTTGCAATAAATTTATTTTCTTTCCCTGAAAGCTACTTTATATTCATATGCTATATTTCTATAATTGTATTGTAGAAGTAATAATAATTAGGTTAATTAGTACTTGAAATGCAGAAAATAGAGGACTATAGACTTTATGTAGATTTTAGTAGTACAGAATACTTATATTGAGATAGAAGCCAACTCGTGCAACATATAGGAATTGACTTTCTCTTCTTATATGCTACCTGTTACCCACACTGTATTGTAAAGCGAAGGAAGCTGAATCGATTCTATAATTCTCTTTTCTCTCAAACATGCGACTCACAAAATGTCACAATACATACATACGACTACACTTATGTATACTAAAAGAAGACAAGAAGAGAATAGTAATGTGACATGAACGGAAGTCTCTCTCTTGTCACAATGGCATATTTATATATAATATAAGAGAATAGAAAGAGTGTAGTACTAAGTATTTCAAAGCTCTTTAATCACATCAAAAGATCTTAAACTCTGTATTTTATAACTTTATGTAACTATGTGAGTGAAGTGAAACTGTGATGTAAAGCTCTTTTTCTTCTCTTCCCGTGTTACTAAAGAGTCTAAAAGCTTAATTATTATGCTACTCGTCCATTTTTTAAAGTTGCAAGGTAATATTACATATTAGACTACTACTGTAGGGTATAAAAAATGACAACTACAGCATTCAGGAAGGAAGAAGAGAAGAGAGTTTTCATTAAAAATATGAATGAGATGAGAGTGAAGCTCATAAAACATAAAAAGTGCTGAGAAAGCGTTAACAGGCACATTGTGTCTTTAGAGGAAAAAGGTAAAAGAGTCGTAATTTTATCCATGATTAAAAATTTGATAGCATCCTTTGCTTGCCTACTGGACGACGTTGCATAATGTGAAATTTGATATATATATATATATATATGCAAAGAGATGGAGACGACTAACACTAAAAGTAAACAGCAATATATAGGCTTTCACTTGAATACTTTTATCCTAACTGTTGTATACATAAAGTAGTTGAGTGACTTTGATGAAAGAAGAAAAATATTTACCGAAATTGATCTCGTCCATTCAAAGTTTCTTGCTTCAAAGAGAGGATCACAGGGCCGAGGTCTTCATCGTTAGTAAAGTAGTTCCTTTTTGAATACAAAAGAAATAACAATATGAGCTACAGTTATTGCTGATTAAATTGAACTGTGTCTACATAAAAGTTGATCAGTTGTTATCTAGACACGCCAAATGGAGAGTAAAGTCATTACACTTATACCCTATGATAAATAAAATAAATCGGCTAGTATTTGTTGCACTTTGATTTATGTACTTACCAGTGTTCTGTACCGAAAAAATATTTTTCATATGTTTCTTGTTCTACAGAAGTGAGTTCAAAGCCTCCATTTTTCTCCCATTGCTCCTCAATTGATGTTTTATTTGGCTCACAGATTCTTGGTAAACGATCTTCGTCTTCCGATACCTGTTGTATATATATATATAGAATAAAAAACTACTGAACTACTCTTCAGTCAGTGTACATTATGTATATATCTACTCGTATGCATAAATAATGATCGGAAGACAGATGAAGAATGGAATGAGTGCTGTCGGACATGAAAGTACGTATACGTACGTTTTACAATAACAATGAAAGATAAGATATGGGCATATATAAAAACAGAATCAATTCCATTCATCATTGTCAGCAGCAGCACAAAGTGTCGTTCATATACTATTGTAATAGTAGTAGAAGCTCTCTAACTCTTCTACATTTTTGGAAACATGTGTCTTTTTTGAAAGAAAAGTGAGAAGAAAATATATTGCTAGACTCATGTGCTTTCTCTTTTACTAAGAAAATATTATGCTCTGTTGAAGAAAGAATATGCAGAAAATGGAAAGATTTCTGAAAGAGTAGAGCAGCCAATCTTTCTGCTTCTTTTCTCATCTATTTATATTCATGAAATCAAATCAGTTTTTCTTCTTTCAGGCACTTTGCTCATTTTCTAGTGGCTTGGCTTGAGGCAGTAGTAGCATAAGGTGAAAGTATTTATCGATTGAGCAAAGGAAAAAAAATTCAATGGAAGAATTGAATGAATGAGTGAACATTGAATGGACGTCATTCTTTAAAAAAAATCTTATAATGTTGCTACTAAGTATACTACTCTTATTATACTTTTAATACTATACAATAATAGTGCATTATAAAAAAGCTATAAAAATGTTTAGTATTGATTATTACATACATACCTGTATATTTTGATTACTTTTACGCTTTCTCTCTTTACCATCTTCTAAACTTTCACCATTCTCATCTTCATCTACTTCATCTTCTTCTTCTTCCTCATCTTTTGAATCTTCTTCTTTTTCTTGAAAATCTACTATATATTAAATTACATTAATAAGATAGTCACATTACCAAATGTATATATATATATATATAGAGAAATTAATTAGATTACCTGACTCAGACTCATCCCATATACTATTTGGATTGTTACCAGAATTGGTAATTTTTTGACGAGAACATTCTATCCAATAACCTGGAGTTGGTATTAATTGATGAGGATATTCTTCACAAAATTCATCTGCAAAAAAATAAGGTTTCGTTCATAAAATGTTAACAACTTTCAATGAAATCATATTAGAAAAGTAACCTGAGCATGCTTGAGGTGGTAAAGGAAAAATTAATGTAGTTGATGATTTTCTTCTTGCCACAGCACATCCTAAACTTTGTGGCTTAAAAGAACGTAATTGGTTCATAAAATCAGAACACTCCTACAAGATATTCATACGTTAAATAAAGAGTTTAAACAAAATTTAAAGGAAAATCATTTGGTGTGTGTTAGAATTCCCACTTTATTATACATGAATCAGCATTTTACATTTCATCACATATAAAATTTATAGTTCATTTATAACTAACTGCATGTAACTATATTTTTATTACAATAGTATGATATTACTGCTAATGCTCTAATCATTGGTACACGTGACTTATCAGTATTTTCTTTTACAAAATATTGAACTACACTTTACTTCCGTCAGCAATAGATTGATGTTGCTGATCATCTTTTTTTAAGTTGCATAGACGTATTTCCAACGTAAATAACTGTTGTAATTGGTTTATCGGTAACTTACAACGCAATGAGTAATTCTTCTTTGCTCTCCGTTGTGATTAAAATCGAGACTAGTATCATAAGTAAAAATTCCATTTTGTTGTCTATCAGTAACAATTGATCCAGGAATTGGCTCGGTTGTAGGTACAAAAGGAATACCAGAATTGTCATCCAAATAAGGCAACCAATTTTCCTTTTTTAGAATGTCTACAGAGTATACTTTAATGTGCGAACAACTATTTTTAAATTGTCACTACTCATTTTGAGCTTATGTATGAAATGCAGGTCAATTGATAACTCCCAAAAATCTGAAAAATTAAAAGTTTTTGTAATAAGAGATGCGAGAGAGCACTAGAAGAAAAGATGTCTTGACTGAATACTACGTCGTCTTTTCTTTTTTCTTTTTCATTCTAGTCGCTCAAAAGCGAGTAACGTCGTATCGATTATAATTATAAAATAGCACTTACCATTAATGCTACGTCTGCAAAGTGAAGGTCACACAAAATTTGGTTCTTGAAGCGTCGAGCCCTTTTCTATATAATAAATAAAAAGATACATGATATAATTTTGAAATTACATGTGTATGCAATTTTTATATATAGAGTACTTGATTGGGTCCAGAGAGATTGATGCCACAAGAGTTGCAACGAAGACATTCCTCGTGATAATGGTTGTTATCATACAGTGAAGACGGTTCTGTATACACATTTAACGTAAGATATAATAGAATTAGTAATGTTTAAATTGTATAATATATTTAAAATGATTGAAAATACAAAGATATATAAAGACATAGATCAAAATAAACAGTATGTAATGTAAGTGTTAATAAATGCAATGCATATGAAATAATGATGTATAATTGCTATATTATAGGAAGATAGATATAAGGGCGTAGAATATTTTTATCATTTTTATTTGGTTTTCTGAATGCTCATTTCTAAATACTATACAATTTTGAATAAATAGTGCCAATTTTTACAATAAATTAAATTTAAAGAGTTTCAATTCAAAAGATGTTTAGAAGATGATGTGGGCATCTTGTTCGTGAAGCTCTGGGAAAGCGATTGGCTTGCTACCACCACAGAAAACTGGTTGTGGTTTGACTGGAACTGGCATAACGCTTGGCAATTGTGGTAATTCCTCAATGCTTGGCTTAACAATAACAGATGGTTTGCTTGGAGTCTCGAATGCTGGGCCTACGGGCAATGGTCTGACGATTGGTAATTCTTCAATGCTTGGCTTGACGATTACTGATGGTTTGCTTGGAGTTTCAAAAGCTGGGCCTACGGGTAATGGTCTGACGATTGGATAATTCTTCAATGCTTGGCTTAACAATTACTGATGGCTTGCTTGGAGTCTCGAATACTGGGCCGACGGGCAATGGTCTGACGACTGGTTCAGTGATTGGGAGTTTATTTCCAGGCTGAACAATCTATAAAACATAAAATTTCATGTTAGTCAATCAGAGGAAGCGTTTATTAAGGATATTCAAGCTATAAGGGGCTCAAAATTATAGATTGGTTCTCATATCTTCAAATTTTAAAATATTTGAAATTTTAATCATTAAAAATACTTCAAGATACTACTTTTATATACATCTATGATGTTTTTTAAAATTCTAAAATGATTTTCAGAATCCATATTTACACTAAACGATATAAGAAGTTATATCAATACTTTATAAAGATCTTTATAGTTTAAAGTTCTTTTCTAAATTCATATGATCTGTTATAACACTCAAAACTAACTAAAAACTTTTTTGCATTAAATATATTTAACTCACAGGTAAGACACTTGGACCAGAGATTGGGAGTTTATCGATTGGAGTTACGACCTATAATTAGTAAAAATCTTAATTTAGTCATATTTTTTTACAAGTCGTAATTTGGTAGATAGATACATACTGGCATAACGCTTGGAGCACCGATTTGTTCAATAGCTGGTCTTACAATTACGGAAGGACCTCCAATTTGTTGAAAGGCTTGTTCGAGAGGAAGTTTATTTCCAGGTTGAACAATCTAAAAGCATAAAATATCATGTTAGTCAATTAGACTAAGCGTTTACTCTTAAGTATACTCAAGTTGTCAACAAAAAGAAGATAAAATTATAGATATATCTCCAAATTCGGAACTAGATTTATGAAATGTTCACCATAAAAGTACTTAAACATATTTCTTTCATATAAATCTATTTCTTTCATATAAATCTATTTCTTTCATATAAATCTATTTTTAAATTCTTAAAATCTAAAAAAAATTTCAGAATCCATGTTTACACTAAACCATGTAAGAATTTTATAGCTGAAAACTTTTGTTAAGATGTATCAAAACTTATAAAGGGGCAAACGACTATAATAGTATTATCGTGAGACTGAAGCTATAATTTTTATGCTTTAAACTTCTCTTTACTTGTATTTTATAAATTCATATGATTTGTCATAAAACTCAAAAACTAACTAATAACTTTTTTGCATTAAATATATTTAACTCACAGGTAAAACACTTGGACCAGAGATTGGGAGTTTATCGATTGGAGTTACGACCTAAAAGTTCAAAAGTATTATTATTTTAGTCATATTTTGTATTTTTTTTTACAAAATTCTTGTCTTATCATACTGGCATAACGCTTGGAGCTCCAATTTGTTCAATAGCAGGTCTGACAATTACAGCAGGGCCACCGATTTGTTCGAATGCAGGACCGAGAAGGTAATTTATCTTCTGGAGTCACAATTGGCATGATTGATGGACCTAAAAATCATAGATTTGTTTCAAATTTTAAGCTCAAGGAGATAAAAGTTTATAATTTTTATTTCTACGGAGTTGCTAGATGCTTTTTTAATAACTTACCTCCAACTTGTGGCAATTTATCTTCTGGTTTGATTGAAACGCTTGGACATCCGACGGGCAAGAAAGCACCTTCGCTTGGGAGGACACCTGGAAGTGGAATAACAGTTGGCAGTTCCTCAATGCTTGGTCTGACGACCAAAGATGGGCCATTTGGAACTTGGAATGCTGGTTGGACTGGCATAACAGTTGGCAATTCCTCAATGCTTGGTCTGACGACCAAAGATGGGCCATTTGGAACTTGGAATGCTGGTTGTACAGGTTGAATGTTTGGAATAACAGAAACTGATGGACCTCCAACCTATATTTCAAAAAATTAGAAAAGAAAAAAATTAATATCTTTTCAAAATTAAAAATGTAATATTTAATACCTGGGCGAATGCTGACTCAAGAGGCAACTTGTCTCCGCTGATGGGCATTACTGCTGGTGAAAAGCGAATAGCATTGGCACTAATGGCCAAGCCAATAAGACACAAGATGACTTTCATATTGGAATCTGCTAGCAGTATTTACAACTGTAAACAGGGTAATATTTTTGAGTTCAGTGGTGGTAGTTCTTAGTAGGAGCTACTTGCTGGGAATGATTTTTCAACTGAATTACCTACTCGTATTTATATGTCGAAAATTTGATATTGCAGCCGGCATTAGTAGCTTTGATTTCTCTTAACTTTGATTCGTCTGACGCAATGAATTGTATGTGTTATAAATTATTACATGGATTAAAAAACATTAATCTTATCTGCAATAATTTTATTACAAGAAGTAGCGCCGCATTGTACTTTAAATATACATTTGTATAAATTTAGATCCAAATTTATATACATGTATGTGATGCCATATAAAAACTGCATGTATAGTAAATTAAATAATATTAACTTGTGAGAGGTATTACTATTATATACACACTTTGTATATCTAAATATATTTGCGTATTAGTAAATACTTATATAGTATAGTGTTATCATGATAATCTTTAAGCTCAGACTTGTGATCCCAAATCGTCGCATTTCCTTTGATTTACTGTATTATAGTAATTAGTATATAGAGCTAAATCAATCTCACATTGTTCTGCAACCTTGAACTTTAGCTGCAATACAATGTCAATAAAATTGCATTCAAATCTTTAATCTCTTCAAAAAATGAACTTTGATACACATGATACCTACGTCAATTCGGCATATAGCTTTGATGTCTTTTTTTACATTGTTTTACATTCTAGCAAAACATCTTTTGTTTTCTTTATATAGTCATTGTATGTATGACCTACACCTATCATTATTTGAGGAGCCTTTACATAATGAAAAGATAACATATTGGAAAACTACTGAGGTGAAACTGAAGTTCTAGAGTTCATTTACATAAGTACTTTGTCTCGTAAACCAAAAACCCATGTACACATATCCTAAAATGATGAAATATCACAAAATGTCATCAAGGGACATACTACCTGAACTCAACTGAACCGATAAGCCTTGGATGTACCTTTGGGATTTATGATGGATATTTTGCATTAGGTTGATTGCTTCACTATATATAACAGGACACAGCGAGCTTCTTATTCTTTTCTCAAACCAAAGCACTTACGCAAAATGTAAGTAGTAGCAATAATCTACATCTCTAAATAATACCGTGTCGTGTCTTTTGAAGTGAAAATTGTAGTAAGAAGATATTTCAACCAATGTCAACGTCTTGATACTAGACAAAAATAAAGTATCTACAACCACTATCATTTGTAATTGTATTTGGTTCACATTCTAGAATAATCTTTTCCTCTTATTTCCTTTCAAAAGACAAAATGAAGCTAAAAAGGTAAGAATAAAAAATCCGGCGTAACAATTCTTTGCACCTACGCCTACGCTTATATGTTAAATTCTTCTTCTATGTGGGCATATTATAATTTGAAAAGAGTGTTTTGCATTCTTATATAGGCTTTAAAGGATTTCCCATCACAGTTGTTACTTTACTATGCCTATTAGGATGACTTTGCTCTCTCTCTCTCTCTCTTTTCTGTTATATAGACATTTGAGCACACACACTTTATTTCGCTTCGTTGAACTTAAGAAGCAGTAGTTTTCAGAAGATCTCTATATTATACTTGAAACTCTCTTTTATAGCAGAGTTATGCATACATAGTAAGAAAGCAAGATCTGCTTTTCGACTTTTCTTCTTCTTATACTACTATAGAGTTGTACTCTTCTTGTGCAACATGCCAACTTTCTTATACTTAGTCAACTCATAATCTTTCAAAGAAGAGAAGAGAGGTAGATATATAGATATATGTTGGTATGCATCATAGTATTCTTTAAGAAGAACTTTCACTCACTTGATGTACTTACTACACATATGTATCTCTTTTCTACATATACTTATACTTAACTTTCTATCTCTAATTCCATAAAGGAATGAAAATGAGATGATAATAGAAAAGCAGTCAACCTTTAAAATTCTGAATAAGCCATTAATTGCAATGATACCTACCATGTTATGTAAGTTGTACAAAGCAAAGCACTTTCAATTTTTCTATGTAAATCATTCAATTCAAATATGTATGTAACTTTTTCAAAAACTTCAAAAGAAATCACCTGATCTTCAAAAGGAAATTAGATGTTATTCAAAGAAATTGAAGTGGAGAAAAAAGTTTTTGAAAAAATGTAAAAAAAATTACCCTCATTAGTTTCTCTTGTACCTACAAGAGTAGTAGCTATATAGTAAATAAAATCCAATAGCCATCACTTGAGTCACATCAACACACTTTTAAATTCTGCAGTATATATATATAATAGATACAAGCAACTGGTAGTATGAATAATATATGCAACCGTTCTTCTTCTATCTATATATATATCTACAAGTGGCGTTCTTTCCAATTCACTGCACATGATGATCTGCACTTTACTTTTAGATAAAATTATTCTGACAAATACGTAGTATTATACTTATGCACAAGTCTTCACTTAAAACAATTGCTCAACTCTCAGCAACAATACTATGACCATCAGTGTGAAAGTGTTTGCCAACCGCATTGTTTGGAAGAATTAAGTGTCATTGTCACCACTATAGCTACACTATATACCACAAAATTAGTTTATTGTACGTGAGTTGGCTTATTATATAACTTTGGAATGAATTGAGAGAAAGCAAACAATGCAATAGTAGAGAGAAAGAGTATTTGTCAGAGAGAAAATACAAAGTGTGCTTTCACCGAGAAAGCTCTCTTCCAACTGAGTGAGAACCAAATCCAACATGTTAAACTGAAGGGAAAGAAGAAGTGAAATAGAAAAACTTGAGCATTACTACACTCTACTACTACTACTGCTATTCATTCTTATAAATTTGAGACCTTGCTTATCGTAGTAACTTTCCTAGAAACTTTCTGCTGGCCCCGGCTAAAAAATCTACCTCATCTGTGTTATGGTAAGAGAAAGCTAAGCCACAGGAGTAAAAGCAGACTTTCACAATAATACTCTTTGCACATGCTACCGACATATTTGACTAGTAGTGGCTACCAACTGACTCCCAGTACGATGTATAGAGAGAGCAACAGGAAAGATTTTTATTCGTGACAGCAGCAACCAACAAGTGAGTGCGTCATCATCATCATCATATTATTGTAGAAAAAACTTTTACTTGACTTTGGCTTTATATGTATACACGAGTAGCAAGTCAAAGTATATGCAAAATTGACCACATATAGTATCTAATTTATTATGCATTCAATTTGTGACTGACAACAACAATGGGATGAAATCAAACTGCGCAAAGAGAGAAAGTGTCACTGTCAGTCACAGTTTGTTGAAAAGTTATCTCAAAGTTTTGAGTTGGAGATGCACGGGTGAGCACGGGTATATAAATATGTGACCATGAAAGATAGTAGAAAAAAGGCATTGTGGTCTTATAAGCAATGCTAGAGATTTTTGAAGCAATATATAAAACCCTCTGTACAACATGCACTTGTGTTTTGTGTTTTAGACAGAGAGGTAGAAGAAAGAAAAAATAGATAAATTTAAGATGCCTAACCTGAGCCCATACCTTCAACATAGTCCATAGATTTTGAGAATTGTAATAATAGTAAGAGTAGAAAGTTTAAATAAGAATATAAGAATTCATTTTGTTCTAATCGATTTGAGCAATTAATTACAAATAATTAATAATCAAGCATTTAATATATATATGTGCTCAGATAGTGTAACAATTTTAAATGGCTATAAGTACAATATTTGTCCATTTCATCAAGTCTTCAAAGACATCTATAACATAAAGAAATAATATTGTTATGCAAACTCAATTGACTATGATATAATAATTGCATACCACTAGGTTTTTTTAGACGGCATATAAAGTGCATCATTTTGTTCTAAAATAGCAGCAAAAATATAACATAAGCTATCAAGCATGCAATAATTAACTGTATAATTCTTACCTTTTAGAAATGTCTCACGTTTGTTGCTCATATTTCTTGCAATTTCAACAATAATAGCCAAAACGCAGTCGCGCAAGAAATATTGCATAATAATTTCTTATAATCTAACCTGTTTGAGTACTTGTATCAAAAAATGCACAGGATGTTTCCACCGTCATAGTGGCAATTGTACCATCAGTGATTTGGGCACAAGAATCTCGTCTTCCACGAGTTTTGGTCATTTCCTCAGATTGAGTAGATTGTCTTCTAAAATTCAACATCAAATAAGAATAAAATGTATCACTTCCTGTCTTGAGAGTAATGTTGTAACTTGTCTCCTAATATTTCTTGCGAAAGTTTTATATGTTTACAAAGTAACTTTTTTCCATATTTACTCATTCATTGTATATAATGCATTAGTAAATTGGTTCCTCAATAATATATACATGTAGTATCAACAGGTATATATGATGGTGAAAAGTGTCTTGTAAATTCTAAGCAGAGTAAAGAGAAAACTTTTTATATATATCAATGCATGATTAATTAATTTTATTTTTGCTTCTTATATAACATCTCTCTTCTACTGCACTTTTTTGCATATTTGAAATTGAAAGTACTATAGTAGTTCTTATAAGGCTATATGTATATCTGGCTATATAATCAATCTTAAACAAAAGAAGTTTGGCATATTGAATTCTTAGATGATTGATTTGATTTTGAGTCATCAATCTCAAGGGAGATGATCTGACACAAAGTAGCATATAGGAATCCCTATGTCTATATAACTTTCACTTTTTATTTCTCTTTCCCAAATAAGAAATTTTCACTATATCCTACTTATGGTAAATTGTTATATTGGCTCTTCTAACCTAAAATTTCGGCAGCGCATCATTTCTTCTGTTGTAGATTGTCTTCGGAATCCTAATAAAAGTAAATAAGCCATTATAGAAATTAGAAGTATGTATAATAATAGAATTTGCTACCTCTAGCTATCAGTATTTCTTCCGTAGTTGATTGTCTTCGTAAATTTGGTCGTGGTGCAACAGGGCTTGGTTCTCTTGAAGAAGTGGAAGATGAGTCAGGAGTTTGAGATTTCCTGGAGCCACGACGCTCTTCATTAGTAACCTGCAATTAAAGCACAAATTTCAGAATTCTTATAATCGTCATTTAAACATTCTTCTTTTAAAGCTTAAAGTCGTTTAATATTGCACATAAAACTGCTGAGTCTAAACTGCTAACTGATCGCAAGTTAACTCTTTCAACGATTTCTCTGCTTTCACTCGGTGAAAGTTTCATCATATTTTCTAACTTTCTACTCTAGATGGCATTTATTTACAAACTTTCTATATTACAGCAACTTTTAAGAAATTCTTCATATTTCTATAATTCATTTTTCTGCATACCGTTGATTGTCTTCTTGATTGTCGTCTTTTATGTCTAGTAAATCTACTGTCATCTTCAGCAGCCGAGTCTGGCGATAAAGAATCTCTATAAAAATTACAAAAGAAATGACAGTATGAATTAGTAACAAATTATACCAAAAGGATAAAAAATGATATATACCTTCGTGCTTTCCTTGACCAAGCAGAATGTTCATCACTTGTACCATCATCAGGAGATAAAAAGGGTCTATATATACATATCAAATGAACAAGAAACAAAGTTAGACATCAATATATTTCCTTCAATATATTTCATACTTTTATCATTATTATTAATCATATAACAGAGTATACAATACATTCTCGAAGAAAAAGAAGAAGAGAAAAACGTTAGCGTTTACTAAAAAAAGACTATAGAGTGTTCCAAGATTATTTAAGTAGTTGAACGTGCTTTGGTCATAGAGTCAAACCGAGACCGAGAGATAAGATAGAGACATTAAAAGAGTTAGTTTAATAACAGTATATTATTATATGTAATACTAACTACATGATTATCTATAGATATATAATATTATATTTAATTGAGTGAGTGCGGACTCACAAACAGACATATATATATATATAGAGAGAGAGAGAAGAGTAATTGACAAAAACGGGCTTTAACAAACGATTGATGACGATTATATCAAGATCATGAAGGAGAGAAAAAGAGACAGAAAAAATTCAATGCAACAAACGAGAGAGATAGAGAGAGATGATCATTCTATAACTACATACACAATTCATGTCACGCAGTGAAGTCTTTTTCGTCTATATTTTTATTTGAGTTGTAAAAAAGATATCATAACCGAAAAGATAGAAAATATAGGAGTGGATGCAAAAGAGAAAGAGAGAGAAATGCCATACGATCACAACGTGTGATGTGATTTTCACTTTGAATTTTATGACTGTTGTTAATACAAGTGAAATAAATTAGTTTGAGAGAGACAGAGACAGATAGAGAAAAAGAATAAAAAAAGAATACAGTGGGTGAAAGAGAAAAGAGTGAGCAAACCGACGAATTGCAGAGTAGCAGTGGTGAAGAGAAAACTTATGTCATGCATCATCAAAAAATAACGGCAAAGGAAATTTTATTTTTCCACCAAACAGAGTATAAACAACGTAAAAGTAAATGAAACTTAACACTTCAGTCCGGGTGGATATTGTTGTTGCTCCTGATTTCTGTTTAGTAAGTAAACCGTCACGAAACCGATTTTTTTCTTGGGAACCCATTGACATTTCTAAAATCCTTGGCATCCTACATCAAACATATTCCCATGGGACATTATGTACTCGAACACATTTCAATTTCATTACTCTCGTCTACTATATAGTAGTAAAAGTAGTAGTAACAGTGTTACAATTTCTAATAGTACTCTATATAGACACGACACAGTACATTAAATTTGGTGACATGAATCATGGTTCTCAAGTGTTAGTAGTAGGTTTATGATGACTGTTTATACAAAATCTCAAAATGATTTTGTATGGTATCGTGACGGACTCTCTAATAAAAGTTAAAATAAAACTAAAATTACACAATTCATTTCCTCATCAATATGATTCAAGAGTGGTTGTGATGTATAAAAAATTTAAAAAGTGTAATCATTCACACGTGCTTCATTTCAGTTTTCTAGTATATAAAATATATGGACTAAATTGTAAAGGTGCATTCTCTTCATTCCCAATTACATCAACTACTATTGCATGACATATTGTTAATATTATATGGACCTAGATTTTTCATGTGTTTTAAATTGTGTATAATATTGTCTACAAGTACTTCCATTTTATATGATCAACTCTCTTTGGATAGACCTTTAAAATAAATGTGTATGTTTTTTTACAATGTAAGATGTATATAAAGGTATACATAAGTAACATGCTTGGTTGATTGTAAAATGACTGTCAAGTGAGCCCAGTTTGCAGAGAGAAATAGTTATCAGCAAATCGTAGAAAGATGAAAAAATAAGAAACAACAAGTTGTAACGTTAAAATTAAAAAAAGAAACAGAGTAGATATGTATATATACAAAAGTAGTCATAATATCTTATTCTGTATTCTTTACTTTGATCCACGTCTTTTTGTTCCAAATTCATCAAGAATTGTTGATTGTCTTCGTAGTCTATGAGGTTTTGATAGGTGGAGGTCTTTCAGGTGATGGACGAGAATTACGTCGTAAAAGTCGAGCTCTAAAAAAGAAATATATAAAGCAACATGTTTTTATAAATAGTAATTTTTATATTTATTCTTACGAGATTGAACCAATACAAACGTAAAGTGAGATGAAAGTGTCTCACTATTCTCTGTAAATTCAACTTCAATCTAAAGAAAAGAACTTACCCTGGACTAGGCTCAGCAGGTGATACGATTGGTTCTGGTTCTGTAAAAAAACAAAGCATGGATATGACAGGTGCTTATAGTTTTGCAGTTTTCTACAAGCCTGAGCATTTTTCTTTAACTTTTTTTCAGTCTGTGTACAAAATATGACCAACTTCTAATCAATACTTTATTTAGTCTCATAAAACATTATATCAACAGAAATCTCTCAATTTCTTCAGTATGATGCGTAGGAAATGCATACTAAAAGAAAAAGTAATCATCTATGCCTGAAAACAAATCCTACGCATACCAAAACGCCTACAATCTTCATCCTTTTGTCAACTTAATCGTATTTTAAATAATTGCTTATGTATCACTGCGTCTCTTCAATATAAGTATTTTTTGGAACATACCTGGAGAAGTGACAATTCTTTTGACAGCTGCTATAGATCCTCGCCTTGGTTTTATATCTACAGACGTTCTTCTAGATATTTTTCCTTTAACTACTTCTACAGATGACTCCCTTCTTTTGGTTCTTGCACCAACTGTACTTGTTATTGTCGAATCTCTTCTTGACCATGGAAGTGACCTTAAATATAATAGTTGAAAATATAATTAATTAAATTTGAGGGCAACAAACTCTATATAGACTTTCTTTCTCTTTGAAAATGAAAACAACAATATGTTCTTTTTTCAAAGACTGTGTCAATGGTACTAAACCAGTGAAGCACCTAATAATACATAGAGTATAAACTCCTACACACAAAAAAGTACATAGGTTCATAGCTACATATTTCATTCTGTTGTAAACACCTACGCTCAGTTATTATGTAGCATATTACAAAGATCTTTGATCTCTTTCAACTTGGATTTATTATTAGTAGAACAGAAGTATGAACAATTTTTATTATACTTTTCTCACTCAGTTATATAGTGAGAAAGACAATATAAATGTAATTGGCTAAAGTGTGGATAAAGAATTCAATACTAATTAGCTCTTTTCATTTCACACCTTGCCAAATCAGCTAAAGTTTCTCGCCGAGAAAGAGACTTGTCTTGTCTCTTCACGCCTCCACTCCCCCATTCTCTACAAAAATTAAAAATATATAGATTCATATAATTTTATATCCATTTGTACAATGTCAATAAACTTATTACCTTAGAATATCTGTAAGTTGAGCTAATGAGCTTCTTCTCCTTCTAGTGGTCGGTGGCGAAGTTTCTCGTACCTAAAAAGAACATGAAAAATGCATTTTAACAATGGTCCATAAAATAATTTATTGACAATAAAACTGCTTCTCAAAATCTCACGTTAGAATGATAGCAATGAAATAAAATAAATGAGCAATGCACAGCATGTTTAAATGGAGAGATGTCGTTTAGAAAGTCGTTTAATTTGACATTTGTCTAAAGGGTTAACTCAACAGCTTTCGCTTAAACTCCCACTAACTCTGAAAATGGGAAATACCATTTCGATAAAGAACTTTTATGGTATCCACTTAGCACTTTTTTCTTCTACGTGGAGAACTATGTAAATAGAAAGTGAAAGCTGTTTAGTACATAAGTACTACCTCGTGTAATGTAATGTAATATAAGAAGTCTATATGTATCGGTTACAATCTTTTATGAAAGTCATCATTTTCAATGTCCATTAAACTATGTGGGTGGTGGCACTATTATGACTTTCTCTCTCACCAAGTTATATCAGTTAACCATAAAAGCAAACATCAATTGAGAATTGAGATGAGTAAAAGTAGAGGTAGAGTTTTTTATCTAGATTAATGAATTCCATGACAGAATTATAAAAGTTATTACACGTACTTCTGTTGGTAGTACAGTTGTAGTGATTTGAGCAGCTGAGTCTCGTCTTCCAAGTCTAGCCCGTAGAATCTCTTCTTGTTCTTGTTCACTGTAACAGAGAAAATAAAACAATTTTAAATTAAATTCCAAAAGAGATATATATACAACTTTATTTTATGTTTGATTGTGGCAATGGATTAAAGACTAGATGTTGATAGCTGTCAATTTAGTTATAAGTCATCATCAATTCTACTATATACTTCTATGTATGAGGTAGCATGACTTTTAGTTGCGTTGGTGTACATTTCAGATTATGAGTAAAGCCAAGGACGAAGAGAATGAGACTAGTGGATGTATAATTACGATTTCTGTCTACTCTGTCGAAAACCACAACGTACTAATCAAAAGTAGTTATAATGATCCTTTGGTTTGAGGTTAAATCAGAGAGAAAGAGAGAGGAGCTTTTGAGTTTAGATTTAATAAAGTTGTCTACTATATAATGTTGACTGCTTTATATCTCTTTTATTGACACAACCTTGTTGAAGGAAGAGAAGAGGACTCACAAACTATGCATTCCAATTTATAGAAAATTTATATATACAGTAGTTGTTAGATTGAAATGTATGAGTTTAATGCAAACTCAAATTGGTCGTTGTAGTGAGTCTAGTTAGAAAACAGATACCCTTATTTACTTGCTGTATTCAATAAAAAATATGGTGATACGTTATATATTCTGAAGAAGCACTTGAAGAAAATCTTCAAGAAAATAAAATTTGATAGATTCAATCATTGATTCAATATTTACTTAACAATTCTCATTTTTATAGAAAGCTTTCTCTGCGATTTATTTACTCTTATTTCAATTTGTTTCTTTAAATATTCTAAAAATAATTTCAATAATCCCAAAGTATTTTTTATGAATACATGAAATTTCTTTTATTTTGATGATAAAATTTAATAATGTGATAAAATATAAAGTTGAAAATATCACAATTGAAGTTTATTTTTTTACCTATACTAATGTATGTGCATTTTTGAAAAGCTAGAGAAAAGATTTATCATAAAATGAGCACATAGTAAAAGGTTACATAAATAAGAAAAAAGCCTTTCATCTTTTTTCTTCTGAGAATATCAAAATCTTTTAGACTATCTAAGTAAACAGAATCTCAAAAGGGCATACATTGTAATCATACTATTTCATATGTATTACTTATAGTAGTATATATATATATATATACTCTTTCAAAACTTGTTGCATTTGTTGTTGTAGTCTAAAATAAATATTGCACGTAAGTAGTACTACTAGTGAAAGTAAATTTCACAAGACTCATAAAATATTTAGTATGGCTCAACAGGTTCCGTTATATAAAAGATGTTTACAAAAATTATTTATATTGTCGTCCAACATTGCATTATGTAATATGACAAAATCCTTCTAAGCATAAAGTTTGTTAATTACCTATTTTGTAAAAAAGCAAAAACTTTTAGCTAAACTAATTGACTTTAATTCCCTTCGCATTCATCATTTTTATAAGCTTGTTGGAAGTTTACAAAAAAGTACAATCCTTTGAGACAAGACAAATTCCCCTTAATGAACATGATGTTTCAACTCGTATTGAAAAACATCTCAAGAGTTGTAGTTGTTGTTGTTTAGTTCTATAAAATACAAAAATACAGAAAACTCAAAAAACTATCTATCTACCTATACGTATGTCATTGTGTATTGAGAATGCTTTTTTATCTATACCAAAAGTTTTACAATACATATACTTTTTTCATATTATTATTAGATCTGTGAGCCTCATCGATTTATATAGAGATTTTACTTTTTTTTGCTCAGTTTTAATTTTGCATTATATAATTGGAAAACTTTCGAGTGTTTTTTTTTCTCTCTCCCGTATTTTTTTTCTAGAATCTCTCTTTAGAATCGTCTTGAAATTGAAACTGTCTATATGGTCCTTATATGTAAGTCAAGAGTGAGTTTTTGTCCTTCAGCTCTAATTTGTCTAAGCTTTTCTCATACTTGACTTTATGCATGAGTTTTCTATCGATTTATTCTGCAAAAAGTATTATGTAATGTACATATAAAAAACATCATTCACTATATTCCTTCGTCAAATTCTGTCAGAATACTGTGTTCATTTTTAAAACAGGAAAGTATAGTGAGTCAAAAAAGAAACTCTGTCACAACCACAGTACCACACAAACTTGATGCAAAATTCTGTTTCCACTTTTTCCACCAATAGTTTACACTGGTTTAAACTCTTTCATATAAATTCTATCTGCAGTAATGTGTATATGTAGTAAAACGATATGTCTATAACTCTATTAAAGTTATATATAGACTTTGCTTAACTTTTTTCTCAAACGAATTGAGGTTCACGTACACATATATAAAAAACTAAAAGTTTGCCTATGAAAAGATTTTCCTTGAAAGAAAGTTTTAGAGGTTGACAAAAATAAATAAAAGCATGAGTAGAGAGAGGGAGAATTTCTCTTTCATCAAACGCTCTCTACAGAAAAAAAGGTTTCATTTCAACTTCATCGTATAAGTAAATGTCTGGAGAAATAGAATCTTATTAGGTTTCTTCAAATCTAAAAAAGAATATTAGCTAAATCTTCACTATAATCTCGTTGAGTCATTTAATAGCATATACTCAAGTGAGTTAGTGCTGTCACAATTCATTTGAGCACTTGAAGCTTTTATATATAGTATTTATACATAAGCTTACATAGTAAGTGCCATTTCATTTAACGCTCTATATGATGAAAAGCTAGTTTAATGGAAATTAGTTTACTATAAAATATATATGTATATATCTGTGCTTCCCATATGTTCATAATATTATATTCTAGATATGCAATAGTTGAAACATGTTGTGAGTAAGAACATACTATTAGATCAAGAGTGACATGACGGAATCTAATTAAGGAAACTTATGCCAGAATCTCATTATATTTGCAGTCGTCCAATTTGAGCTTGTTAAATTTTCTCCAGATTCCTACGCATTTTAAGCCACCAAAACCATACTGTCGACTTTCTAGCTAAGTTAAGTAGGACGAACTAGAACTCTTTTTACAAAATGATATAAAGTCAGTTTTTGTTTTGATTTTTTTTGTAGCTCACGAAAAGTAGGTAGACTTAAAATACATACAGTAACATACCTGTATCGAAAACAAATTACTAAAACAGAGGAGAAAGTAGATTTCTTTTTGTAGACAATCAGTCTGATCGAATCAAATACCTACAAATTGTGTTGTCTACTTCTAATGTTTATCACTTGTTAAAAAACAAAAGAAATATATATAACCTATTCAAAGAAATTGCTAAGTGAAAAAAGGACAGGTATTCTAGGTACAATCCTACTTTATAGTAAGAGCGGAAAAGGCATACTGACATACATTTCAGAGATTTTGTAGTTAGCCAAGGTAATTACAAGTTAGTTTTTTATAATTAGTTTTTCGCTCATATCCTTATTACTACTACTAGTAGTAGTAGTGCATGACACGATGTTTGCAATTCATATATAAAGTGAAAGGAAACCAAGAGAGAGCCTAGTTTTGCAAATTTCATTTATTCATTACTGTTACTCTTTCCTTCTTCCTGTTGAAGACTCACTCAGACATTTATATATAGAAAGAAAACATTTAACACAGTTTCTCTTCTCTAGACATATAATTTTAGTATAAAACATAATGTAGGAGTGGAATTGAATTTTATCGTGCAAATTTGCCACTTCCTCCCTTTTCCTCCTTCACCAAGGATGACGACGTCACCTTTGTAATAATTTGGTTATAAAAGCAATTTTCTCTCTTTCTGACTCAGGTAGAAAAAGGTGCTTGGTATTATATATGTATGTACATATTCTGAACATGAAGCTCTTTTACAATAACTAAAAAAATTCTTTGTAAAATTAATGTGATGACCTTGCATGATACTTAATAACTTATAGCTAGTGCACTCAGGTTGACATTTAGCCAGAACCACAATGTTATAGACACATTTACTATGTAAATTATCCATTTCAAAATGTTAGTTGTAGATGATAAAATTAGTATTTGCTGTAACATATATTTCACTCTGCTCATACTAGACGGAAAAGACTACGTACACACATATATATATCGTATATAAGAGAAGAGAGAGAAAAGCAATTTGAACTGTGCGATGAGTATACAAAATCCAATTAGTTTATAAAACCTTCCATATATTCTAAACTATACTCAAATACATGTAAAACTACATCTTTCCTATAACACAGACATTTTAGTACCTGTTGTGCCTGTGGCTAATTCATGGTATCAAGTCGTCATGTCCTACTAAATTTGCTCCATTTACCTCAAAGTCGAAATCATCGTAACATACCGTATTTATTGTCTAGTTTAACTTTTCCATTTCAAAATCAATTCTCTACCTGTGGCTATTACAGAAAATCTCTCATAAACTTAAAATGTTATTACTTACCGCACAAGTTCGTCAAATCCATTTCCTCCTTTCCTATAAACAGAAATCATAATATAAAAATATGTTATTTGTTCTATAAATTTGTTTAGAAAAAAGCCTTACCAAACAAGACCCACTTGATGTGATAAAATTGGTAAATTGCATACGAAACAAATGGCGGTCATCGTTCTGTATTTGTAATAAAAACAAAAAAAATATTTTCAACTTAGTACACTTTGATTTCATATTAAGCATGCTATTAGTATAAAAAGTGAAATTCCATGCTATATAGAAACGTGCTTTATGGTATATGATATATTAGTGTATTAGAAAGAAATAGTGTGTGTGTAGTGCAAAATAATGTGCTGTACACAGATAGAAAGAAATAAGGAAGAAAGAAAATATATATGAATCAGAAATGAATTAGAATAAAAAGGAAAAACAGAATTTTGCACAAAATAATATTATGTACATATGAAGCAGATACAAAACTTTTAGTAATCACAACTCCTCTCAGCCACAGATGTTTTCCATGGATAGAAAATATCATATATCTCATGCAGCAAGAACAGAGAGAGAGAGAAAGAGAATTTTCATTGTGAAATTCTACAGTAATGACTTTTACGTTCATACTTTGAAACAGATTTGTTGGCATACATATCTCATCTGCTTGCTCTGTTTTGATATAGTTATGTATTAGTATATGTATATAGATATATAGCACACAAAACTCTTTGAAAACTGTAATTTGTATCACATTACAAACTACTCTACAATGAACTCTACAATGTCCATATCAAAGTATTTGTGTTTGATGCTTTGATGTCAATTCAAATTCACTCACTGATTCTGAGAGATTGAATGAGTTACGTAAGTTTGCCATGTATGCAGTATGCATATTTTTTGTATATAAAAGTGTATACTAGCAAAACATTTCTATGTAACTATGCTAAGCTCTAACAACACACAAGTCTTTCCTAAACATGACAGATGAGATGGATAGATGAAGAGGAGAGAGAAATTCGGCTGATTAAGTTCTGACAAAATGTCAGCAATGTGCTTATAATCTCTCTGTCTGAAACGTAAATTGAATTTTTGTACTGTTGCAACGGCAGCCTTTCACTTTCAACATTTCTCTGTACTACACAATAAACTACTCTCTCTGAGTCCAATGATTGAAATCTGGACCAAATGGTAAAATGATTGTGACTGTACTTCTTCTTCTTCTTCTCTTGCACACTATCTATTCCACTGATGTTAAGAGCAACTGGTATTTTATTATCCTCACGAAACGAGAAGAAGAAAAAGAAGAAGAGGAAGAAAGAAAATCAACTAAAAGTACTAACACAGTAGACTACTAAAAGAAGACATGACCAAGTGTATGCCGAGTGCCAACAGGGACCTATTACTCAAAATGGCTAACCTATAAGTTGATGTAGTATATATACTAACACTAAACTAAGTTAGTGAGAGTTTTAGTAGGAAAGTACTACTGTAGCTTTCTTTTTCTTTTACTTCTTTTTCTTCAGACTGTGCTAAACGTATAGAAAAGATGTTGTTGAGATAAGAAAACCTAAGGGAATCAAAAATCTTTTTCAAACACACATACACACACACATCCATATAAAGAGGCAAACCACGCATTTTCTCTTATGACTAAACTTTTTCTATACAATAAGAGTGCATATGACGATAAATTCTTCCTTGCTCTTTACCTTTAACACACATTTCCAATCCAACTACTCTTTTTTATGTTCTTAAGCATTGGAAGTAAAGCATTCTTCTGTTTTATTTTGTCTAGATGACCTTATATATTTGTTAACGCACCATCAAAGTGAAAATGAGGTGATGTTCTGCCACCATTACCACATATATTTTATGTCTTTCCAAAGAAATTACATGGTTAGGCTAAAAGAGACTCATTTCGTGTCATTTTGTCAATGCAGTCATGAGGAATAGTGTTTTGTCGTCACCACCTACTTACTTCATGTATGTAGACTAAAACACGTTTATACTGCAGTCACTTGTATTTTTACTAGTTGCTCTAGAAAAAAATTTACTCCTATGCTACTTGAACCATATTTATGAACTTGAGTTGACGAAAATCTAGTTTATTTGTTGTACAATTATTTCTACATACTACTCAAAAATTTCATGGAGAGTGAATCGTGACAAAGCAGTTCTGTGGTTGTTAGTATAACGTCAGTACGTTATAAAAGTAAAGAAGATTCCAAAGGCGTTCAAGTATATAGGAAAATGATTCATGTAGAATATAAAATGACTTTAAACTACGTAGTTTCAGAGACTTTCTCTCTCTGCTACTTTCACTCTACATATACATATAGTGTCACAGTTACAAGGTTAAAGGCACTAAAGTATATAGCAATAACATTATTATGGTAAAAGAACGACGAAAAGAGAAAGACGTCATAGAGAAATGAAAATGTTCAATGTGGAGAAGATAGTGTTACAATCACCACTACCACAACTACTATGCAAGCAAGAAGGGTAGATATAAAATGTAAAGCTCAAGTCAGCAAAAAAAGTTTCGAACCGCTGGGTTACATCTCTCTCTCTGAAACCTACTTTTCTACATGTATAATACTGGATCACTATGTGAGCTCACTACACTTGAGACTTGAGAGTAAAGAGACTCATTTCTAGAAAAGCTCTGACAGTTTGCTTGCTTTCACTTTCCCAAAGGTTTCATATTTGGCCGTCGCCTCGTGTATATTATATGGTAGCTAGGTAAATTCAAAATCTAAAGTTTACTTGCTCTCACTCAGAAGAAGAAGAAGTTGAAGTGATATCAACTAACCTGTGAAACTGTAGTATCTCTAGAGTATCTTGCAGGCTCATTCCTTTTACTACAACATCTTCCTTCCTTCCTTTTTACCAATATTCCGGCCTTTACTTACATCTTGCCCGAATCTATAACATCAACTTAACTCACTATATATGATGATCTGATTCAATGATACCCAAATAAATCTCTTATTATGAAATCGTTTAACAAAACGAATCATTTGACATTGGGAAATATTTTGATGACATCATTTTTTTTCTGAAGAATCTCTGAGAAGAAAGTAAAAAATGACTTTCAATCTCATTCAGCTTTTTTGAGTGCGTTCTCTACTCAATGTCTATGAATGACATATGACAAATGGAGAGCTTTTTCTTTTTTTCTCTCTCTTTCTCTGTAACTCAATCACCCAATATAAATATAATATGAGTTGAGTAGAAAAACGTATCACAACTGTCGTAAAAAAAGCTTTCTTCTAAGGAAGACAGAAAGAAAATATTGACTAAAATATTGGATTTGAGACAAAAGGTTTGAAGAAGACACACCTGACATGCCCTAAGCCTAAAGTCCCAATTACAATTTTCAGCAAAGTCGAAGAGATCTTGTTGGTTTGGTTTGGAAACACCAAAATCCTAGTCCTAGAAACAATCGATTCTTCTCTCTCTCTGTACTACCTAACAAAACCATACAACATAGATACATCTATACATATGTGTAACATTCACATATGCCCATTGGATTTCTATGTATTTTACTTTTGAGGTATAAATGATCCTTCTGAATCTCTAGCGTCACTCGAGAGAGTTGAAATCTTGAAACTTCTTTCTCTCTCTTCAGAACATAGCTTATTGTAGCTGTCTTGTCTTGAAAACTGAAGGTAATCTCTGTTTGCACATGATTCCATGCCGTGCTTAGTTCACGTACTATCTACTACTAGTCGACAAGATAAATTGAAAGCCACAGAGTGCATATAGAGAGACAAATGAAGAAAGCAAAAGAATATCGCTCCCAAGACATCATTCGTCGTTTTCCCAAGTCTCTCTTCACAGCTCTTGATGATTTTTTCTCGTTTATTCTACTTTCTTGTTGTAGAGAGAAAGTAAACTGTCTACATAATATATGATATAGTCTCAGAATAAAAGAGCTAAACATTGTCTATATACAAAATAGAAAATAAGTACTTGGTTTCACATTCAATGTATGGAACTAACAATGATTAGGATAATGATGTGTGTAGCTACCTACAACATACATATAGGAAAGAAAATGTTGTTAAAAGTTGACCGGTGAGACAACTCTGACTGACTATTGTAAACGAATGGTAACCATTGAAATAATATATATACTCCATTACTTGGTGTGGTGAGAGTATTATTATTATTGATCTTAGAAGGTAATGACAACATATATTATACTATATAGCAAATTGTAATACATACATTTTATGTCTGCTCTCGTTTCTGCTAATGAATATTGATTAGTTTGATTTAAATGAAGCATCCCTACTGCTACTCATATACAAACTACTTGAGGCATTATTATATTACTACTCTTTCCCACTATATATATCTCTCTTCTCTAGTATATCAAACATCAATTCCAATTCAGTGCGCCACATACTTAGAAAAATAATATAACCTCAAATGACAAGTGAATGAGTCTAGACTCACATCATGATTAGAACTTTGACGTTTTCTACACAATTAAAATGTTCCACGTCAAAAAAAACGAGAGATAAATGATCAATGCTGCAGAAGAGAATGAGAGAAAGAGTGGAAAGAAGGATAAGAGAGAAAAGTATATTATTATATGAAATTGAGTTGGTAGAACAAAGTCAAGACTTCCAAGACATTATGTACAAGACGAAGGCAAATATTTAACTTTCTCTTTGATTTGAACTTGACGCAATGGGAAGAATCAAAGATCAGTTTGGTGCATAAAGTAGAAGTCACTAAAGCTTTAGGCTTTTTCTTGTACATTACAAACCTTCAAGCTTTAGAACAAAACATTATCTAATCTACCAAACTCTAATGCACTGCACACACAAACACACACCACATTACATATGTAAACCCTGCTTTCTACTTTTACTTTTGAAATCTCTGATGCTTCATGATTATCATGATGAAAACTATGTACGTAGAAACTAAAGCATTGATGTAGATTACAAAACTGAGAGACAGATCTCTATATAATCCTTTGTTGCTTTGATTGTGTGTCTGCTGTTTCTTTATAGATGAGAGAAAGAGAGAAATTCAGTTCAAGTACAAAATGCAATGACGTCAACCATCCTGTTTGCTGGTAATGAGCACCTCATCTCTCTCTCTTCCTTTTGCAAAATGAGACGAGATGAAAGATGATGAAAACAGCAAACACTCTGTATGATGATCATTTATCATTTATCTCGCCCAATTCTCTTTAATAAACGTTCAAATGACTACAATAGAAACAGAGAAACTATATCCCCTTCATTCATTCAAATCAAAATTGTTGTTTTATAAATTAATACTCTACTGCGTAAAATACCTACGAATAAATATACATAGTAAGTATATACCTTTCGTTCATGCTTGATATACAAAGTAGACATAACGGCGCAATATGTAGTAAATATTTTGAAAACACTTTGCCATTCTTTCATTAAAAGTTCTGAGAAAAAGTCTTAGAGAGAGAGAAAAAAAACTCTATCCTTTCACCAAAAATGTCATGTCCATTTACTCTTGTTTGTAATGCCCATAAACACTCGCAACACATTACACAGCCAGATATCACTTCACTAAAAATCACAGCAACAACTACTAACTTAGTCCAAAAGTAGGATCAAAGTTATGTCATATCAAAAGGATGTTCCTAAACAGAGAACGACACGGTAGAAAAACTCTCTTCTCTCTTTTGGACTACTAAAGAAGAGAAAACTTTTGACTAACTTTTGTATACAAAACTAAACTGTCACATTCACATAGAAAATTTTCTGGTAAAAAGTGTATATATATATAGAGTAGTATAATAGTTTGTTTTCTCAAATCTCAATGACAGAAAAAGCAGGAGAAAAGAGAAAGTTTTATTGCAACTGTGTGTGGACTATGAAGAAGAATGAAATGTAGAAAGTTTATAGTGGAGTATGAGAGAGATATGAAATTCACATATAGGACAAGATGTTCAAAACTTAACAGTGACACAGACAGAGCTACATATAGCTATCTTTTTGTTAACCCCGCTACCAAAATCAAACTGATGATTTCATTTTAGAAACCCGTACTTCAGAAGAAGAAGAAGAAAAATCTCTCTTGATACTTTAAGTTGAAGCCCACAACAGCGAGAAAGTGAAAGGTACTCTTGATTTTTATTGGGCTCTCGTTTTTCTCCTCAGTTTCTACTCTTGACTGCACACATCTGCTATATATATATATAGATGTGTGTGCTGGTATAGTAGTATTGGGAGCAAGAATAACATTACTAAGCAGAAGAAGAGCTTCTCTTTCTATATAAAAAAAGTTTAAGAAGGAAAAAGCCTAGCAAAACCATTTTGCTACATACCCTGTTCTCTATAAAATCCTTATAAGCAAGGAAACCGACACAAAAAATTGTGTTCTTGATTCGTTTCTCTGCTTCCTCTGTACATTTTTTGCTATTTTTAAGCTAGTGAAGTATAGCATCACGATAGCATAATATATAGCCTAGATATGAAAGAAAGTGAAGAAAGCTTTTCGCACCAGTTGAACTCTGAGACAGCATACTACTAGTCAGACAAGACAGGACGCTAATGGACAAAACTCACATAGGTCACAAAGGTTTCAAAAGCTCTCAGCCAGAGAAAAGAGTACAATAATGGATAGAACTTCAGTACATATACATATAAATATGTACACAAGCTTAGGTTACTTTACATTAGGTTTGTCCAATGAAATATTACTAGTACTTGATCCATAAAATTGAGTAGCAATAGCATAGCTCAATGAAGGTGTGAGCACTTGAGCAATTTTACAAATCAGTGAGTTTCTGTAGGTTCTCACAGTCAGGAGACAAGAAAAACTAAAAAGGCAACGTGTTTTTCCTTTTCAAAGAGATAGAAAGAGAGAAAGAGGATGAAAGGAAAAAAAATATAGGTAAAATTGAGTAGATTCAATGAAAAGGCAAAAGAAAACTATAAGTGTCCTTGGAAGAGCAAATCAAATAAAAATACATATTTGCATGAGACAGGAAAGCGTATTAAAGAAAATAAAAAGGTAGTACAACAGTACAAGACAAACAGAAAATTGCTTTTTCTCTTGTAAAGACTGTCAAGAGAAAGGAAACTCTCTAAAAAGTTCAAAAGTGACTTTTAATAAGACAATTACATATATAGACTTTTGTTTCACACGTCAAAATCACTTTTTTATACTAATACTACTTTTCTATCTACTTTTGTTTTCATCTGTAAAAAGTCGCTACAGAATCGATGTAAAAGATTTAGTACGTATAGATTATTATTTATTTATCGGTTGACATACTTTTTATAAAGTGAAGATAAATGAAAAAATTTTGAAACATATGAAGTCACATAAACTGCGACAAATTGTTGCTGGCTTATATAATATTTTATAACCCGAGACAAAGTGGCTTCGTTTAATATTACCATGAGATATAATCTCATCAACATCAAACATGTAGTTTCAGTTGAATGCACAAAACAGTAGTAACGCATAACAAGCAAGTATGTAGGATAAGCAAAATTATTATTAGATTTTGTAAACCATATTATAGGATCATAGAATTTTCAACAGTACTATAGTCAAAGAATCATACATGTATGATTTTCACTTTTAACTTTCTCTCTTACTTTCTTTTTCTACTACGAGACTAAAGTATAAGCTATTAAAACCCTTAACTAATTTTTGTTGTTCTTATACAATGTATAACAACCAGAGTATAAGTATAGAAACCATTCATCTTCCAAAAAAGAGCATTAATTAGTCAAGTTTTGTGCGATAAGCTTAGAGAGAGAGAAAGCAAAGAAGATTATATGCAAACTTGAAAGTTAAAGTATGATGCTTTATGGTATCTTCTCTTTTACTTTGTTTTCCTTACCATTCTAACACTGAAACTATGCCAAACACTATGATAACAGATAACATGGTGAATAAAGTAGGAAACTTTTGAACGAAAATTCCTTGTGTTGTACAACTTTGTTAATCCCATTATTATTATAAGCATGAAATTCTTGGAACAAGTAAATGAGAGAATGACTAATTTTGAGATATAAGTCATATGCCATAAATTCTTCAGATCAATTAATAACTTCTCTTTAAAAATAAACATTAATTTACAAATCAATGACCCGGAACTTAATTTTGAGTATTTTGTCAGTAAGAGTTATAAAACTTTTACATATTATGTACATGCCACAGCATTGAACAGAATATATACCTACGACAATAAATTTTCTTCAAGTGAGCTCACTCATTCGGATGAGTGAATTGGTTCGGCAAACATGAAGAATTTTGTCACGGTGTTGGTTCTTTATATGACTATTGCCGAAATAGTATTTGAGTTTGAGTATTTTGAAGTAGTACCTATACATTATATATCATCATATGAGAACATACAAGTTTCATCTGCACTTGAGACTGCACACATTACATGCATGTATGGTTTATTAGCAAACGATCGTATTCTAATGGTAACTATATATGTATTTGCACAACTAGTACTTGTCACCTACTTAGGCACAACTAACACACATATATACATCTCATTTAGACTCTAGTGAATATTTGCCCACTTTTCTCCATTCAAGTATATAAATATGTACTACTAGTTCTAGTTTCTCTGTATTGTTACACTACATGTTACACTTATATATATAAAAGAAGAATATGAAACCATCATAATATCACACAGTACAATTTACTAAATTAGTCTCTCTATTGCTTTGTGCTGTTCCTTTCAAATGTCATTGCTTATACTACTCTACATACCCTAGTCGTTATAAAATGTCATGCATAAACACAATATGAACAATAAATGTACATATATTGTGAGAAGAATAATGAACTTTGAAATGAAAGACGAGAAAGAATTTTCTGTATATGAAAACGAAAAGACGCATTCCTTATGTTGTTTTCTTCCTTTATCTTCATCTTATATATGTATACTCAATTTTATGTCTCGTCTTTGTCGTCTTCTTTTGAATCTTTAGAAGACTTGAACGAAAACAACAAGAAACATACATATATGTACCTATATAACGATGACATAAAGTAGAAAAAGTGAAAGCAGCAACCATTATAGTCGTCTCCTTCCTCGCTTCTTCCTTGACTGCTCCTCCTGTCTACAATTCAGAGAGAGAACTAAGGAAGAGGAAGATGGATGGCAGATGAGAAATCCGTGTATCGATCTTATATTTTGAATATATGACTATCGACTCCATTGTAGTCTCAGCTCCACTTTATATTTATAGTATAGCTACAGGTTTTTGAGTCTTCTCTCTATTTTGTATCACCAACATCAACGTTGTAGTACAACATGCAATGCAGTATTTACATCAATACACAAGTGCTGCTCAGAAAGTCTCTTTTACTTTCACTAGCCTTTGAGAGACACTTTGAGTCTCTCTCTATTGCGGCTACAACATATTTCAATATATATCAAACCTAAAACTTCACCACAACTACATAATATAACTATAACCAGAAACGTGTGTGCAACAAGAAAAAATTTAATGTATAAAATTGAAACTCATTGCATTCAACAGCTTTCACTCTACTACTAAAGATTGTATATATATATATGATTTCAATTCAATGCCGTAATGTAATTGTAATAACTTTATCCGCTTAAGCTCTTTGCCTGAATTTTCTCTCTCAGCTTTTCTACAATGTATGATATAGCTTTATGCATTACTTAGCATTACTATTACACTTTACTTACTCTCTACAATAGAGAGAAGCTTCTCTCTCTCTACATAATCTGTTATTCTCTAGTCCTTATACAATGTAGTAGTAGAAGATGGTGAAAACGTTTTGTTATTTTAAGACATGGAAAGAAAATAGTATTCGTGTGTGAGAGAGAGAAAAGTTCTTTTTTAGAGTACTGTAGAAAAAAGAGAATATACTACTATAGTGTGTCATTGTTGAAAGAGTAGAAAAAACGGGCACATAACACATATACTGCACTTATTATTATAGGATACAGTTTTTTTGGTACTTTGTAGAGTAAAAACTGGCTCAGGTTTTTTCTTCTTGCCTCTCTTGTTGTTATTCTCTATATACTATATATATATATATATGGTACTTATTATATGTTTTAGAAAGAGGATAATGTTAGTGCTACACTTGCTGTCTCAATTTATAGAGTTTCTTTATGAGAGTACAAAGTAGAAGGAAAGAGGAACACCTGAAAAAAGCGTACAAAGTCGTGTAGGACAAAGTACTACAACAACAACTATATATATATTCTACTATCTACTCTATCTACAATACCTTTCTGTAAGATGAGCTTGTATTAAAGAAAAAACATGGAAATAATCAATATCGTATAGTATGTGTTGTTGTCTGTATACAACAATATATAGTAGTATGTTTTTCATAAAAGAAGAGAGAAATCTTCTACTACTACAACATTTATGTTACATTAGACTCTAATCCTATTTCTAATCGAAGACTTGTCGATGTACTTTAGAGTACTTCCTTCTCTATATGTATTAGAATATTGTATCAGGAAGAAGGACAACTTTTTTTATAGAAAATAACATGTTATTGCTTTATGATGATGATGAAGGAAAACTGAAGCTGCCAGCTAAAGTGTATCATTATATTTAGAACCTGGCAGCTGCACAGTTTCTTGAGTTTACAAGACTCGTCAAGTTGAGACGATGTACCTAATGCTTTCTAAGTGTTCCAGGAAGGAAGCAGGAAACGAAGACTATGTTCCTTTTCGTCATCACTCAAAAAAGAGTTCATGTTTCCACTTTCTCACATAAGATCCATTCTTTTTATAGCTAAAGTGGAAGATGATGTCAAATTCCTCGCCTTACATGGATAATCTATATTATTCATAGCCACGAAAACCATTAGGTGATATGATACTGAAATTAAAATGTATACTTTAATACTTCATCCAATGTCATTTACATGCAACAGGCTCCTTTCACTTTATGTCCTATAGAATACCCTTATATATGTATAAATATGGATTATAGACAGCTTCAAGGTATAGACTAGATATAAGGTGGCTTAATACTTTAAAAGATTAGTCTGAATGGATGTGACAATTAATAAATTATGTGTTTGAGAAAACATTATGTAAAATAAATTTTCTTCTTGCAAAACAGAAAAGAAGAAAAACGTATCATAATTGAATTGTCATTCAGTGTATTAAATTCTATACAGAGTTGCCTATCGAGCAAAAGGTAGTAAGTGTATAGAGTAGTTCTTTTTAATGTAAGCAAGCTGTAGTCTACCTGTACCTGTAATGCAAAATCTATAAACGACACAGAGTTATATCATGTGTCGTGACGTCAGTAGCAAATTAATTTCACTTCCTTTTTCCTCTTCGAATCTTTTCCTCTTCCTTTTACCAAAAAATCAATATTACAATTCATAAGAGGATTTGTACGGTATATAGAATATCTGAATGGGGTGTGATGTGATGAAACAGATTTTTGTTATTATGCACACATTCCTTGAATTATTTTCTTTTAATTCATGATTTTCGTAGTCACTTTTAGAATCAGACTAACCTGTCAGTTTCATACATATTTTCTAAAAATAAATCAAATTTAGTTTAGTGACTGAGTCAGTAATACCGACTGTGAGTATAATTTTCAAATTTAAAACTTTTACTAATGTAATATGTTCTATAATGACTCTCTTCCACAACAAACTTGTTCAGATTTAACTTAGAAATCAAGTTCTCATAACTTGGCAAAGTTTATAATGTAAAATAAACTTTGTACTAATGGAGTTGTACTCAAACTACTTAAGAAGCAACACACAACAACAAACACAATCTCACACAACTTGTTATCATCGTATGTTGTTGATAAATCGTACGCAAATGATGTTATATAATAGTATATAAGATGACGAACTAATATATACTCTAATACTTGAAGTTAGTCATTTTAGTCTTTTCAAGTTGTACAACATATAATAACGAAGCTACTCACGTCTAAAGTTAGAAAGTCTGTGAAAGCATTGTAGCTAAGCCATAAATCTAATGTCTATCAAGTTAAAAACTAAAAGCAACTTTATTGCTGTTTCACTTCAAAATTGACTTAAACTACCATTTTTTTAGTTTTCACCATCACTTGCTGTGAAAAAAACTTTACTAAATATAAACCTTATATAATGATGTGTTCTGATAGCTTTTTCTTTCAACAAGTAGCATGAGCAAGCTTTATCATAAATTCTATATACCTATTTATATACTCTTAATATCTGTTGTTGATTTCTCTATACTGTATGTTAATACCTGCTGCTGTGAACGTATCAATAATGTGCTTTGAAATAAAACTAGATAGAACTAGAGAAACACATTTTGATTATTTATACAGTGTTCACCTAATGTTACCATTTGTCATCTCATATATCCTTTCTCAAGGTTGCTTTCGATATCAGAATCACAGCAGGAAATATTTTGTTTTGTAACTAAATTGCACTAGAAAATCATCAAAATACTAAAAGTAGTTTCCTAAATGTTATTTACGAGAAGAAAGTTTCCATACTTTTTTTATAGCAGGAGGTATTAGTAGTTAGGTTTTTGTATGACTTGTTGTAAGTATGATAAGAGAAAAAAATCTCTTCTATTTTCGCATTGATGAGATTTTTTTCTAAGAACTGAGGAGAAAAAAGGAAAAGGAAGTGAACCATGCAATCAAGAGGTGAAAGCAACTAGTTATATGGATGCTTCTCTCCCTCTCTAAGCTAATAATAATAAGATATAAAATGCCGAGTCATCAGATCATTTTCATTATCTGACTATTCATCAGTACTCTTATATGTGTCAGCGTTTTGTACTCTATTTATAAACTCTAAGATGTATAGCAGTACTCAAACATATTAGATTTAATAAATCCTAAATTTCATTTCCTTTTCTGACTTAGTTATTTATGCTATATAATACTATTAATGTAGAATTCAAGCAGATATAATATAAAAAATCAAAAAGAATAAAAAGAGCAAGAAGAAACAAGAAAAGTTATTAGAAAGAGATAGAGAAGAAAGAAGTGAACTGAAGGCACATGTCTCACTGCAAATGTGGTCCGCTACGAGAATACCTCGGGTTGAAATTGCATCCACCCTTTGAAGAAAGTTGAGAAAGTCGACGAATTTCAACCCTGGATGGTCCAACTGTTCGATCACCCTATTTCACAAACAAAGAAAAACAACAATTATTATCAACACTTTTGTAGAACTCCACTATCACAAATGAACAAAGAACTTTTTGTGGCGCCAAAATAAGAAGCGTCTTTTGTCAAAGGGCATTGCCCTTTCTTTGTTCTTTTTGTCTTACTTCAGCGCATCATTTAGATTCTCTTTGAACTTTTTCAATGTATTTTCACCTGCTTCAGAGAAATTCCACAACAAAATTGCTTTTCTTTTATATGGTAAATAGTGAGAAAACTATCAACTCAATAGATAAAAAAGGTTTGTCGTTGACTACTCACACAAAATTCCAAATGAGAAAGTCAAGTCAGCTCGTAAATCCGTGAAAAAGATTTCGAGTTCACTTGACTGTAATCTGTCCTGTCTACTTGGGTTATGTCAGTTTACTTATATATACTTGATCTGATGTGTGTGTACTTTTTCACATTCTCAACAAGTCTAGTTGTCACTTCTCTACAAGTGGTGAAAAAACATATATATGTATATATATAGCTTTATAGTAGAGATTGAAAGAGTACGACCTTTACTGGAGAAAAGTCCAAGTGGAACTAAAGTGATGAAGGGACGATGATGATGTTAGAAAAGGGAAAAGAAGAAGTCAAGTCCAACATGACTTTCTCTTTTATAGATATATATATATATATATATATATATCATACCACATACTACGTGACGAAAGTCATATATAAAAGACACCTCTTTTAGTCTATAAAGTGAGAACATACACATTTATATTAATGCAATATATAACAGCATCAGATTCTCTCTCTCTCATGACTTCATCTGGAGAATTTCTCTCTCTCTCCCTAGGATATGAACTATAGAGATGAAAGACTATATGTAGGAGAAAGTAAGTAACAACTCGCATACTTTCAACTAAAGTGTTTCATGACGCTTTCTCTCTCTGTTCTAAAGAGAGAGAGAGAGAAATGTCGCAAGTCATGAAAAAGTTTTAAAACTGTCAATTTGATAGGTATATATCATATTGTCCCGAATGAAATCATAACTTGTAATTACAAAATTTTAGTCAACGCAAAATCAAATTTATTACAAGTTGTTGTACTAAAGTTTCCAATATGAATATTTTCCTTGAATTTACAGTCTCTAGGGACTTCGATACATATAATATTTCTCATCATACAACTTTGCTAGTCAACTTTATAGTTTTATAGCTATATTATATGTCGTCCCATATATAGTGTGTATATTACTATTAAAA
>VCNE01002195.1:6912-30595 GCA_009869805.1 Oncopodura yosiiana
ATGAAATTTTCATATATTAATGCTTTAAATTATATAGGTGTTACAACAATTATGCCATCGGGTTTGCAATTAATAACCAGAAAGCTAACAAGAAAAGAAAAGACAGTGTGGCAGTAGCAAATATTAAAATGATTTGCGGAAGAGAGGGCCAAAAAAATACTAAAGTTACCCGGAAGCCGAGAGGTTGGAATTACAATGATAACTTTTTTCCTGATACCACATGGTCTTCTGATTATCTATGCAAAAAGAAACATTACATATGCGGAATTAAAACTCGTATTCAAGATTCTCAGGGAGCAAAAGACGATTTGGGAATGACTGGTTTCATTGCAAAAGTAAATTCCTCGTAATTTACTATATTATGTGATATCTAAGACCAATTTTTATTTTAGTGTTGCACAGTGAGACAAGCCGATGAAGATGAAGATGACGAATGGGAAAATGATACTATAGATGAATTTAATTCAAATTAGTACTTTTACAGAATAAATCTGTATTTAAAGTCATTGATTTTTATTTTATAAATTCATATCAACACATAGGCAAAGTTATACTCTCTACAGCTTCCTTTTATTTAAACGAAACGCATTTTCTCTAAAAGCTTTGCTCAACAAACATACTACATATGTAAACTGACACAATTTCCATAAAAATACATATATACACAGTAGTAGAAGACTCATAAGGTATCCTAAACTCGGTTTCTATTGTATAAGCTTGCAGGTTCATATTTGTTACTGTCAATTTTATATTTTATTCAGTGTATAGATATTGAACTGAATACCCTTTTTTGCTCCTCCAATGTTCACACTTTGCCAAGTGAAGTTATTGTAGTATAAAAAGAAGTGTAAAACTCCACACCCAAAGTTATCAGCAATTTTTCTTCTTGGTTTCTTTCATCTTTAATGTTTCTCTTGTAACGTTGTCGTCATTTCTAAAGAGTTTTAGCAATATCACTCATGTTGGATTTAATGAGCCATCATTAATTTAAGTACCACAATGGTTTATTCTACTCGATTTTACCTTTGCAGTCGTGACTAATATCACTCATCAATAAAGTCTCTCTCTCACAGGTGTATTTGAGTCTATATATTCTCAGTCAATTGAACTTTTATTGCGTGACAAGTCCGTTAGTGATGAGCAAGCTATTAATTTCTGATGACATATATATATAAAGGTCAGAAGGACAACATATGTAGTTGCAATTTTAATGCTCATAATATAATGTCCAATGCAAAATATTTATTTCAAGTGACACATGCTATATAAACTCTATGGCTATAGTATTTTATTTTTACCCCTTTGGCATATGTCATTTGAATATAATGATGATAATGAAATGATCTCTCTATCGATTCAATTTATATTCAATACCTTTTGAATTTTGAGGTGTGAGGAAAGCAAACAGCCTCTTAAACTCTCTTCATGAATACATTAACACGTTTTTACTTCCATATATTATTCTAAGGCATTTTTTGCAGTTTCAATCATCTCATTTACAAATATCTCTTGATGGGTGGCCACACTTAAAAAGTCCTTTGGAAGTGAGGACAACTAAAAAAGGTCGTGAGAAAAATATACAAAATTCATTTGCATGTTGTGTGTATTTGCATGAGTGATCGAAGGCTTATAAATATACTTTATAGTATAATTTTTTAAAGTAACGGTAAGAGAATTGATTTTTGTGAATACTTATGATATCAATAAATCTGCCGACTATAATACACTGCTCTGATCGAACATTGAAATATGAAAAGAAAAGCGACAATATACTTTATGTATACTAATATACTTTAATGTATAATAAATGCGCTCCTTGAACAAATAAACTCAGAAGGGCATTATGTAATATACATTGTAGAGAGTTTTGTTGCTTTCTTCCTTTTGTCTATTGTTATGTAATAACTTCACATCTTACATGTAGTTTATGCATGCATAAGCATTTTAGTGTTTTGGAAGGCTCATATTTCCATTTGGTCATCATTTTATTCTAAAACTTTAAATGTTAAATCCATCTTCCTAAGTCAACATCTTTTACATAAGTACACGAAGACTCTTTTCAAGAAAAGCAATCATGCATTCATATACTCACAATAGTATACACTTTTTCTCTTTGAATTTACTCTCTCTCAGTTTAATATCGCTCTTCTCTATACAAATAGAGTACAAATGAAGAAAGCTCTTTGAATTATGATTATTATGTGAGCTATCAAAAGACTTTCAGCTTTTTATATCTCATCTCTTGTAACTTATCTTTCTCTATCTACCTACCACGCATTTACAATTTTTTTATTTTTATTTTATTCTTCAGATTTCAACTATACATCATCACCACACTATATGTGTGTGCAAGACTTGGTTAAACATACACACACATTAGTAAATTAAATTACTTGGATGTGAGTTGAATATTAAATTCTATAAGAATCTTGAGCTCTTTATGCATTAGTCTCTGACCTACTTTGATTACATACAACACGTCATGGTCAACAAGAAAAATTTTTTTATTTACTTTATGCTTTATGGAAGATGCACAATATGATTTGACATTGACAAATAAAATGCGAGCTCAAATGTACAGTTAGCCGGATTAAAATCTTTAAACCAAAATCAGAGCAATACTACTACCAAAGGGAGACGACTATTGAATTCAAGGGATAATAATATAATATGGTAGAAAAGCTTTGGGACTTTTGTGAACACTTGTCAAGTGTAAAGCAAACATTGATCTAAAATCACTAAAGTGAGTCAGAAACACCTGTGTGTCTCTTTTTTATATAAGAGTAGTACAGTTTGTGTCATTATCATCATTAGCAATCCCTTTTCGGGTACTTTATCGAATTTGTATTAAAACCCGGGTAGAGTTTTCCACCTACTCAGTTATTATTACAGTAGCAAGTTCAATATGTAAGCATCAGATTAGATAGAGAGACCCTAGAAAATCTCCGCAAAACAAAACACAGGTGAACAATAGTTGAATGAAGGGGAGTTTTATATATGCAAATTACCAATCTCTCTCTCTCTCTGTGATTGTTGTTGTTACTACTACAAATAATATAATATCAAAGTTATTAAAACCACACAAACAAACGAAAAGGCTTTATTATATATAGATGTGGAGTATTATATAATAACCAGATTAAAATATTGAGCACGAAATCTCTCTCTGGAGAGCACAAGGTGTTTTGTCTCTCTACAATTTACACAGATTATTATTTGTTAATTCAGTTGTGATGTGACACATTTTGTATTATATTTTTCCTACATATATATAATATGATGACAAGAGCATGACATGACAATCTCTGATTTGTTTTAGAAAAAGAATAATTACAGTACACGAAATAACTTTTTGTTACTCTCTCTAACCCTAAAGTTAATTTTATACCCAGTAGCAATTATAAAGGGTTAGTGCAAGTGTCACTCAAGTTGTTAAAATAGGCAACAAATGTAAAAGCTGAAAAAGTGTTTTTAGTCAAATAAGAAGAAAAGTTTTTCCAGTGAGTGATTGAGAATGAGGTGAATGTAATCAAGAAGAAGATTTTTCCTTGTCACAACTTGACTAAGACTTAATCTGTACAAGAGAGACGAAGACAGCTACTCCCTAGATCATTTCTTGTCAATCTACCGCCTCTGAAAATATAAATAAAAAGTTCTATCGAGTTCCAAAGCTTTCTTATACAGTTTATATTGTCACTACGACATAAGAGAGGAAACTTGAGAAGATGAAATATGTGCTGAATATAATAGCTAATCCACCCCTTCTTAACACTTTATATTGTTTGTAACTTTACTGCTCTATAATGACGACGAGTGCATAGTTGGAACAAGGAAGGAAAAAAGAGAGTAAGAGAAATAGTTTTGGATGCATGAATTTTTCTTCCATTCTACTAATTGTTTCTCCTTTCCTTCAAAGTACATTTTTCATCTAACTCTTTGAAGATATACAGCAACCCTTGAATATTTCATCAAGTTTTCATTCCACTACTATTCTTTCCGCTTAACCCCAAGACAATTTGATACACTCTGGATTTATTACAAATGCATTCTGTCAACTCAACTCAAGCAAAGGCTTTGAATATATCAGCTATAGCTAATTTTTTACTCAAGTGGTGATGGAAAAGTATAATTTGAAAATAATCTTGAGTTAATTGCAATTTGAGTGATGAGAAAAACTTTGTCTTATTTACGCAGGCAGTAGAATAAATCAATTCATTACTCTAAAAAGAAATCTGACTCAGGAATTTCAAGTTCAACCTAAAACACAATAGAACAGAAAAGGCTACAATAAGGAAACAATTCTTTTGCCAAAGTGTCGTACTTTATTTGACAGCTCATTTTCAATGACAGAGTTCCAGCAAATTGAATTGAGTTGACCAAACCGGATAATTTGTCAGGTCAATTTAGAAAGAGAGAGAGAATCAAAGAAAATGATCTTGGCCGATTGGTACTAAAAGTTTATACAACTAGAGAATCTATCTAAGCCATTTACTTTGGATTTCTCTCTCTCTCTACTCTAAAGCTTATATTTGTTTAATAGACCACCGTCAAACAATCACAGGACGACACAACATAAAAGAAAATATAGAGTTTGACAACGACGTCTTTTTTGTTGAAATGATGCGACTCAACAAAAAAGAGATGTAACATTAAGAATCATTTGCGACAGTACGATACTTTGATACTGAAATGGTTATTTACCTTATGATACGACGACTGAAAGAGACACTGACAATAAGAATAGAGAACCTTTTTCTACTATGAAAAGATGTGAAGGTATAGTAAGGATTTAACATTTACATGATAAAGGTTTTACAGTAGTGTAATAGTCATAAAATACAAAGGGAGATGAAAATAAAATGGCACAGTCTTTTAGCTTTCAACACTTGAGTCGTTTTTAAAACCTCACATCATAAGAAATGATCACGTATTAGTACACTTGCAAATCATAAGTAAATAAGTAAAAAGGAAAAAGTTGGCTATTGAATTTAATCGAGTAGAAATTACCACAAGAAGCAACCTATAAATATATCAGATGAAATTACTATGGGTTGAGAGAGCTATTTCCGTTTTCGTTCTAAAAGCCCTGCTATATTCATAAACCATATGAAATGATAATGTAAAGACATAATCTTATATCTCTGCTTTTTAGTATGTAAAGTCAAAACGAGTGCGCGACAGATAGAGTTAATAATAATGTATGCATCTATGTCAAAATCTTGTTTACAATTTACACAAGTTTCTTACTCTCTTTCCAGTTTAAGCAACCAACTTAACACGAGCCAACAACAGAGTAACACATGATTAATCTTATTAACAATGTAATTTTTTGAATTAATAAGTCAATTTGTACTCATAATTTGTTTGCTATATACTTTCAATTTCTACTATAGTGATGTAATGTAATTGAAGTCTCATATTTATTGCGTGTACGCACTGTATGCTGAATACTTAATGAACTTTACAGCAATAACTGTTGTTAAACTAACGACTCAAGTGCTAACAAGACACATGCTTTGAATATTGTCCTTGTTTGGTATTTGCATGCGAGAGAGAGAGATGAAGGATGCTGTCAAGATTAATTAGATTTGAAGCTACTTATGAATCTTTATTAAGTGATTTTATTTCTTATGATGTTTAATCTGGAGCACACATTAAGGCGAAGCAACTTTTCAATTTTCTTATGGCACAAGTCATTGAATTGAGGAGCAGTGTCAAATAAAAATGACTCATTAATATCTCATATATATTGCGTGTACGCACTGTATGCTGAATACTTAATGAACTTTACAGCAATAACTGTTGTTAAACTAACGACTCAAGTGCTAACAAGACACATGCTTTGAATATTGTCCTTGCTTGGTATTTGCATGCGAGAGAGAGAGATGAAGGATGCTGTCAAAAGTAATTAGATTTGAAGCTACTTATGAATCGTTATTAAGTGATTTTCTTTCTTATGATGATTAATCTGGAGCACACATTAAGGCGAAGCAACTTTTCAATTTTCTTATGGCACAAGTCATTGAATTGAGGAGCAGTGTCAAATAAAAATGACTCATTAATGCAACAGCAAAATTAATTAGAACTTTCATCTAATTTTTAATTCCTTTTAGCAAGAATATCAACCAGCTAAAATAGGAACTCACCAGGTTATTATAATTAGTCTAAGCAAACTAGAAATAAATGCATTACGTTAAGACATAATTAAAAATTAAAAAACTATGATGACTGGATTGTAATTATTTTTGGTGGTATTAAATTCCCTGAGACATTATTTTTGCACAATAAAACCAAATTTGCACACCCATTAATTACATACCAATAAAAATATGACCAAACCACAAAAGCTGATTGAATCTCACACAATATGATCTAATAAATTGTAGGTTACAAGTTACAATACGTAACAGTGTAAGTAACAACATAATAACAGAGCATTCCTTAAAGCATAAAACACATTAGACACACCCACAATTTGCATATTTTCAATCATATTGATAAATAAATGTATATTACTCGCAAATCTTACTAATGTAGAAGAAGCTGCTGACCTTTGATACTTCAGAAGACGCAAAAAAGAGTTAATGAGAGATTTAAAATATGAGTTTGTTTACACAATTGAGAAAATGGAACTAGGACAAATGTAGTGTGATACACGGCATTGCATTGCAATTTGAAATTCAAGGAATCTTATGACATTTATCTACAACACGTAAACTAATCAGTCCACCTGCTCTCTTATGTGTAGTGCATTACGTATTAACTGTGCGACGGATTTCCTCACTTGACAGTTGAGTTCTAAGAAGTTTGAAGATTCTTAATGAAAATCAAGTTTCTGTAGCTTATGGCCCATTGTATACATTTGTTTACCTCTCATACGTCACTCTCTATGTTGTTGTTGATCTCATATGTAATTGCAAATAAGGTTATTACATATTTTATACAGACAAAGTAGCAAAAATATATTCATTCACAACAAGTCAATGAAATGAATCACGTACACAAAATAGAAGAAGACGAGACACTCAATACATTTTTTACGTAATGGAATTTTTACACACTCACTTTTTATATACATATGTAGGGCATACACGTATTGTAGTTATTGCATGTCTGAAAAATATCTATATTGACTTTGTTGAAATTCTAGTGCAAAATTTTGCAAGTTTGCAATAATTAATGGTTCTAGTAATTTCTAACAATTAAATTATTTCATCTACTTGAAATTCAGAGCAGAAGCGAAATTATAATGTAAATTTAATGTTATATTCTTTCCAAAATGCCAAAAAGAACCTGAGAAAATGACATATTTATTTGACATGTTTTACAACTTAAAATATACAGTTTAACACACTAGACACTTTAAATCATTGTGACGTTTAGGTACACACATTGAAGTCTTGTTTTCCTAAATACATACAAATATTATGTAACTTAGGATATTATGTATAACCTTCTGGTTAAGTGTTGTTGTATGTTCTTTACTACTAGAGTTGAAGACACACATAAGTAATAACAACAGACATAAATAATTTTTAAACATGAAGGAAAAAAGGGAGGCATGTACATTAACACTAGTTGGTACAAAATAGTATTAGATTTTATCACTTGTCTTCTCTCTTTTCATCTTTATATATCCTTTACTTAAATAGCTATCTTTGACCATTTCCTAACTCATTTACAAAGTAATTTATATTATTTGCCAAATTGTGACAAGCTATACAGAGAGACTTCGCAGTATGTCATCTCACTTTTTTTTATTCTTAACGGAATTCCAAAAAGCTATATTCAATACTTTTGGGCATTTAAGATATAGTAAGGAGTGTCGAGGCGTGCAGGCAAAAATTGAACACATGTGTATATATAAGTATAGAACACCTGTTGTTTTCCACTTGATGTACAATTATGTCAAATATATGCCATGCTACTTTACATTAGCTATAGTGTTGCCTCTTCCTAGGAAAAAACATAATAAAAATAATTATAAATATGTCACTTTCTCAATAAGAAATGTACTTATGCATGCTATACGCACAAGATCACCTAGATTCCTATTTAATTCTTTAGTCCCAATTTGGTAATCAGTTCAGCTACTAACAATAACTGTCTTCTTTACAAGTGTCGGCACTATATAACTCTATAGGTGCTATATATATTGGTGATTTGTGAGAGATCATGTTATGCATACAGTAGCGAAATAAAATCTTTATCTCTTAGGTGTTTGAGTATTATTGCAATTTCACACTAGTTTTTGGCAACAGCAGTTAAAAAATGTGCATTGAAATGCAAGTGTAGAAGTCAACAGGTCAACGTAGCGCATATAAGCTTATTACAATATTTATTGCCACATTTTTAGTCGTCTCTCTTCCGACGTTACATGAACTAATAACCTATTATATAATTTTACATATAAGGTTGAAGAGCATATATAAAGTATGAAATAATCAGGACAGGAGTTGATAATGATAAAATAAGTGAGTCTGAGTTGAGAAGTAATATGAGGACAGGGTGAGTTACTTATGAGACAGAGTTGCAGAAGTTCACTTCCTTGGCTTGGCTCTTCTTATGAGATGATATAGTATAGAAAAAAGTACCTGCGCCCACTAATGCAATATCTTATATAGTGTTATATAACTTGTTGATTGTTCAAATGAAATTGAAATTAATACACAACATAGCATACATACGTAACTTGCTGCAACAAGTATCATATTATGCGTATACATGAGGTAGTCAGTTATACAATTTTTTTTGTATTTGCTCTTTCTGCAATATACACATAGATAAGAGAAAAAGAAGAAGAATTAGTAGAAGAGGGTCAATCTACTTGTTTATATATTACTACAATGTGCTGACCACCCTCATTTGACCTGATGTAAAAATCCTATATAAATATCGACTCACACACACCCAAAAAGTCATATCATTTTTGTCCACTGTTCAATATCAAGTGAATTTTCTGTCAGCTTTGCAGATAGCACTTTGCTCAAAACTCTTCAAAATGAACAAATCTTTGGTAAGTTTTTTATTTAATAGAGACTTTTTGAAAATTCTCATCTAAATTTTGATTTTTGTTTTTTGAAGGCTTTAATTGTCCTCGCTACCTTTGTAGCTGTTGCTGCTGCTGGTTATCTCGGCTTGGGATATCATGGTAAATATTTATATTTAAGGGTGTCTTAATTTAGCTAATTAATTTCTTAATTTTCTTATAGGCTATGCTCCTTATGCACATGGACATGGATATTATGCTGCTCCATACAGACATGGATATTACGCAGGATATCATGGATACAGACCATTGATTGCCCACGCTTACAGAGCTCCTTATTATGGATATGCTCACGGTCATGGTCATGGACTTTTGGGCCATGGGTAAAGTTTTTTCATTTTCTGAAGTTAAAACTATAAACTGTAGGATTGGAAAGTTAATTGAAAATTTTGTTTTTAGATATGGCCACGGATTCCATCATTAAGTCCTCACTGTTGAAACTATTAAGCATTTAGTATTATACAAATGTACATTGTGAATTTTTTTTATCCTGCAACGAAAGTATACTTGTATTATTTATATACTGTGTAATTGGCGAGAATATTAGATGTATGCGACTTACTGCTGTGCAAGTACCAAAATGTGTATCAAAATTTTGTATTCAAATGATTTTTTTTACCAGCAACAAATGAGTTGTCAATAAAGTTGATATAAACCTAATTCTGAAAGTTGTGTACATATCATAACATGGTATTTATATAATTCACTTAGCATTATTGCCAACATTAAGGGAATATTGTTGTTTGAATGACATGTCGGAGAAACTTCAGCATAAAATTTAGTATCTTTAGTTTTTACATATTTATTTTTAGTTTTTATTTATTTATTTTTTTGTAATTACAGAAACTTTACTAATTATAATTTACATTTTCTCCTAATGAAAACAATGGGATATTATTGCAACGTCGAGTTTTTAATAAAAAGATACTATTAGTCACGTAACATCTTTAGTAAACAACACATGAGATCACATCATGGCTTACAAATATTTAATGGCGTTGGCGTTATACTTTTTTTGCAATTTTTTTACACATAATCTTTAAAGATTCCTCAAGAACATTTCGATTGAGACAAATAACAAGTAATAATATAATCTGTGGTCAAGTTTGCAACATTTGACTTTTTTTAATGGCCCTTGTTATTTCATAAGTGAGTCAACAAAAACCCATTAAAATTACTATCATAAAAATGCAAAGTGTTAGAGAGAGTGAGCAACAACTACCTACAATTAGATGAAATAATTTCATCTTAATAAGCACTCTACTCATATAGTATGTACATATAGGAAAATGATTTCATTCATTAACTCAACAAGATTTTAATATATTGATATGAATGATCCAATCAAATAGAACAACAACGTCTGGGTCACAACATCAAACAGAAGCTCTAATTATCACCATTGATTTGCATTCATTCAAGATTGCTTTTGATTACATAAATTGTTCAAGATGTTTGCTCTTGTTGTACAACATTGTCTCAAATGAACCTAACACTACTTTGAGCAAGAAGAGACATTAAAGATATTGGATGAATCCGGAAATTGTAATTCTTTACTTTGCTAGTAGTCTCTAACCTACTTCTCTAAACTTCTTGTTGTCGCTTATGTAATATTTGGCTAAAAGCTCTCTAAGAGTTGTAAAAGGAACAGGTAATAATAAAAAGTGTAATAGATCATCCCTATATGTCACTTAATGAGAGCCACACCTTATGATCTCTAATTTTAACTTGCTACAAAAATCATTTCATTATATCATCATTTTAAATATATAATGGCTTACGGCTTTATCTTATCTACTTATGGACTAAATATATATATCAGTTGAAAAAATTAATCCACAAAATTGTGTTCTCTTATCTGCGTTTTGTATGCATTTTACAGTTCTATAGTATATGATGCCAGAAATAATTTTACTGTTGCTTCAAACACAAGAGAGTAAAAAATGACTGACGAAAATAACAACAGTTCTCAAATCAGGTAAAAATTTTACTATAGCGCTGTTAATTGATAATTTTTTTCTATAAATTAAAATACTTTTCTTGTGATAGAGTATGGTTTTAGTTATATCAAGAAAGAAGTTTGCTCTAGAGAAAAACCAGAATGGAGGTTACAACATTTTAAATCTGATATTAATTTAGGAGACACAAAATATCAACAACCTTCAACTACACCAACGACAAGTCCAACACGGAAAAATGTGATTGACCCATCAATTTCTACAACGTATAAAGATCATTTTGGAATAACAAATTCTAATGAAAATTTTCAAAAATAAAATACAAGCTGAAAGTTAATTTAATTACTGTTGCAAATGACTAATTGAATTTATTTTTAACGACATAATTACAAAAATTATATACACTGGAGACAAAAATATTGAAACACCAACTAGTCTTACATTTTTGTAAACCTGAATTACCAAATTTAAACCAAACGACGTTGCACTCTCCCTAAAATAAAACTTTTGATTTCTCAACTAAACTCAATTGCATTACCATTAGCGGCTTATGTTGATTCGGAAATTAGTCGGAAGTTGTAAATTGTGACTTGGTGCTGATTTCTTGACATTGGATTTCCTCTAGTTCTAAAACTGGTGTGGGTGTAAGTACACATAAAGCATCATGTCATTGTATTGAGCTGAAAGTCTTTTGTAATTTCAAGCTTCCTCTTCTTTCCGGAACAAATCTAAAGTGGCCAAAGTCTCTCTCTCTCACAGTAGCATTTTTAGATAAGTTGTTGAATTTACACCATAAAGCATCATATCATTGTATTGAGCTGAAAGTCTTTTGTAATTTCAAGCTTCCTCTTCTTTCCGGAACAAATCTAAAGTGGCCAAAGTCTCTCTCTCTCACAGTAGCATTTTTAGATAAGTTCTTGAATTTACACCATAATACACACGCCCTTCTATAAGATTAGATATAAATATCCTATACACCAGAAAAGAGTAGAGAGAGAGATTAATCCGGACACTAGTCTTCACAGTTCACACTTTAGCCCTGATTTATGAGTTGAGTCGAGTAGCAAAGTGCATTTTGTTTCTCTCTTTCTATTTTTCTGACGAGCAAAAGGAGCGTGGGAGGTCTCAGAAATTATGGTTGTACTTTATGTCCACAGACACACAAGAGAGAGAAAAGATCAGTTTTGGCACTTTACCTTTTCTATAAACACAAAAAGAGTCCTATACAGTGAAAATGAGTACAAAAGAAAGAAAGAAAATATAGTTGCCACATAAAGCTTTCAAAGAGCCGAAAAAGACGCCACACACACAGAAAATAGATACTTAGCAAGAAGAGTATCAACAATAGATAAAATTAGTTTTCATGGTGCGAATATTGTACAGTTCAAAAATCACCTTTTGCTAATTTGTTTGACTTTTCTAGACGTATTTATGGTAATTGATTCAATGGAATCTCTCAACTCATTTTAAAAGCTCTCTAAATCAGCTCCTTTGACATAAAGCTTTAAAATAGTAAAATGGACATTAAGAATTTCCTATTAGTAGATTTTTAGCAATAATATACCATCTGTACAATTCTACGTTTTTAATCCTTTAGAACTAAACTTTGGAATTAAATCGTAAAAAAGTGGAATACTGAATCGTAAAAATGATTTTATGGGACCATATGTGCTGAGATTCAGTTATAAATTGTCATCTTAAAATAATAACGTCCCATCTCTTTAGCACTGATGCCTGTCCAAATAAATTCATTTCTTCTCTCTTCATGCCGTATTTTTATAATAGCTTTAGTGTACATAACATATATAGAAAACTCAAAAAGTCTCAAGTACCCATGAAAAATTAAATTACCTTGATTTTCACTCCAGTCTCTCTCTTTACTCTGAAACACGATACGCTCATGTACGAAAGCAAGGTAATTAATTAAAATATGGTGTCGTTATGTGTCACGTAAGTGAAAATCTCTCTTCGTTTTGTCTCTTCTCAAAAGAGAGAGAATATTTGGTTATAAATGCTCATATTATGTATAACCATTTATGGACAAAAGTCCTTTTTCCTAATGGGCCGTAGCTAAATGACACTAGAGAGATTATGTCATGAGATGCTAAGAATAGTAATTTTACTAAAAATATCACTCAACCTGATCTTCATTGCTTTTCTGGGCTACACAATATAGATTGCATCTCTCTAAAATCTCAGCATGTGAGAATCAAAGACTCTTGCGTAACACATTGATGAAAGAATAGAAACTGAAAACAAAAGTGGAAGAGAGAGAGAGATGAAATGAAGATCAAAAACCGGTTTTCTTTGCATTTGTACAGTTAGAGATATATAAGCTTAACTGCTGCAGTTCTCAGTTAGTAGGTAAGCAGTAGCAGTAATGCAACTTGAATTTATTTGCTTTATTATATTCAACTTCTCTCTTCAGTTGGTACTTTGCTACTGTAAAACATTTAGGAGTTGCATTTGAATACTCATAATAGCCAAGACGTACTTTATGAGAAGTCTAAGAGATTTTTACATGGTTTTAAATCTCTCTACTACTTTTTTAATATCTTGTTTCATTTGATCTTTGAACAAGATCTTTAAAAAATTCTACAATGGAATAGAAGACTTGTTACACTATTACGTAACCTGATTCTTCCCTTATTTGCTTTTCTGGTTGCCAAAACTAATAAATTTTGAATATTTAGTTTTTGAGACCGCAATTTTTATGATTTCCAGTTTTCTAAAGGCTAAATATAAAAATAAAATTTGAGCAGTTTTAGTTTTGTTTACTTAGGCAATTGCACGTAATAATGTTATAAATTGTATTTCTATTTGTTTAGTATTTTAGGAAAAATTCTTAATGGGCTAGAAGTTTATGTGAAAGCTGCTAGAATTCAAGATTTTTGTACCATTAACTCAAAACTGGTGCAATTTAGCAAGTTTAAAGAAATATAAAAGGTGCTTCAAAATTTTAAATGAAAATTTTAAATTGAATTGAAATCATAATATATGATTGAGGTGACATTTATAGCCGAAGACGACCATCCTCTTTTACTATATCAATTCAATCAAGCTATACTTTGATTACAAGTTTCAATTTTTACAAACACTTTTCAGTGCTCGAGTGATTTTGATTCCGTCCCTCCTTCGATTTATGACTAGAAAAAACCAACTGAAGAAAAGAAATAGAGATTTTATAGCATCCAGCTAAACACTTTTTTCTTCTATATCGTCCTCTGAACTTTGAAGTGGAAGTGTAATAACATTTCATTTCTTTTTTTACTCTTCTTCATCTTTAATGTATACAAGTCCAAAGAAGAAGAAAAAAATCGTCTTTTGTTCCACAAATGTAACCGAAAGATTACATCACTTGTTTTCAAAGAAAGTTTTATTACTCGAGTTTTACACCTTGACAAATCGTTGTGTAGAATCTACACTGTACGATACAATAGAGAGCATGAGCTTGATTTGAAATCAGTTGATCAGTACATAACATAATTCCATTTATACGCATTGGTAATATTAAAATAGTGTACTGTCATCAAAGTGTTGGCAAAAAGAGGTTCTCTAGCATAACCCTTTTATGTAAGTAACCCTTTGAGAGAGAATATGATTTTGGAAACAGGTAGCTATTAGCTTTATACAAGTGTATAGCATTCTCAACAGTGCATCAAGCAATAAAAGGAGACCAGTAGTAAAGTAATGCACATAAAGTATTCAAAGGGTTAGATAATGGTTTCCACTAATGAAAAGTGATGCGATGGCTTTTTACACTCTTCTTTATAACTAAACCTAATGCATAAATATCTATCTCACAAAACATTTTATTACCTCGTTCTAATTTTTCGATAATAATTTCAAATTGAAATTTTTCCTTTCTCACAGTAAGAAGAAATAACATAGTAGCCGCTCATTTGATTTGTAGTGTCATTTACGACTGAAACAACATTAACGATTGATTCAATTTCTAAAATAAAAATTCAATATGCACATTTACTCTTTAATTTTTTGCTCCATGCAAAATAATATAATGCACAATTTTTATGAGTGGCACAAGTAGTAAAAGTTTTTCTACAGAGTTTCAAAGAGTTATCCAAATGGACAAGTATAATAAAGTAGTTTAGCTTTTAGTTTATACAGTGAGTCAGATTTTCTCAGATATGAGACAAGACAAATAACTTCACATACGTTGTTGCTTCTATGAACATTACTGTGTAAGAGTAATGGTAACTTGACTGGTAAAGATCATTTCATTCTTTCACCCTTATTACACACGATTCAGTATCATATCAAAAGTACCAGTTGTCTCATCTCTGAAATTTTGACTGAATATTGTCATTTACATAATGGCAATGATACACTGAGTATACCTCATATCTTCCATGACATAAAAAATTCAATTTTTTCTTGTTTCTCAAACCTCTCCTCATTTCCTTCTCACTGATGGTTGAACATGATATACGTATATAGTCTGCATACGTTTTAGTTAAAAAACCACATCAGTAAAATTTATATCTATATCTCCTATACACAATAGGGAGACTCTATATATAGCAAGGGATGCTGGTGTTCCTAATAAATGATGTCGATTTGTTATGTTTCCAACTTTTGCATAGACTAAGGAAATGCTCCTCGTTATCTTTCGACAAGATTTGAAACCCAAATTGTATTAGATTCATTCTCTCTATATATTTTTTATGTTTCATTACACAGTTGAAATATTATTCGTCATTTTACGACGTTGCGTCTAGCAATTACAAATTTAATATGGAGTCAACTTGGTACAAAAAATCAAGTGTGATGTCACAGAAAACTTTACTAGAGATAGTAATTCATCGCGAATGAAGTGAAGAAGACTCTCTTACTCCTATAAATTCAGTTGTGAATGAACTTTCTCTTTCAGTTTATATCATCCATCATAAGTGTAAGAAGAAGAGTACGGATGAGTCCGACAACAGATCATAAATCACTGGATGTGAAATGTAACTTTTTAACTCATCGTTTCATATAATAGTTAGTCTACTACTACAATGGCAGGAGACACACGTACACAATAGATTTGTAGTACGAATGTGTAGACCACACCAGAAAGAAAAAGAGATGAATGATATTCATAAAGTAACAACAAACTTGTCAAAATGTTCTGCATGCTTGCTCAAGCGATGAGCAAAATTCCATTTCAAAACTTTAGAATGGAAGATGAGCTGCTGGAAACTTCATTCTATATCTAAAGAGAGACAATTCATTTAGTTGGAAAATTCGATTAGAAATGCCCTTTAGAAGTGAAGTGTGCATTGCTGACGACTCTCCTGTGCTCTGACAAGCGTTTCTTGGAATGAAATTTATATTATGGAATCTGTGGATTAAGAGAAATATAAGAGAAAGCATCTTCTTCTCTCTATGGATTGTAAAAGCGAACAGAGCAATTTCATTATAAACTATCCAACTCAATCCACATGTGCAATATTATTACATTCCCTCATCTCTCCTGTTGCAGAGAAGAAGAGATATGGAATGTATCACTTTTCTGAATAATATTGCTCAGTCACTTGAGTCAAAAGGAATACATAATGAGGTTTATCTCTCTCTTGTTGTGATATCGACTATAGGGAAGAGAAGATGAAGAAAATATTCGTTTTCCAAGGTGGAAGTTGTTTCAAAAGAGATGAGAAAAAGCAAATGAAAAGGAAGAGAGAAATGCTAATGGACAAATACAACTTTCACTTTTCCATTTAGCTAAGTGGGAAAGCCGGAGATTATTTTATTTCTCATTTCCAATTGAAGAATTAGTTTTTAGTTTTGTGGCAATAGGAAATGAAAAATTAGCTGTAGACAGATTTATTCTAATTCCAAATGAATCAAATGATGGGATTAAGTAAAAATTCTATTAAAAATCACCTTTCTCCATAAATTCTTTTAGAAGCAACAGATCTTCTTCTTACTTGTTCTAGACATTTCAAAAACTTTATAATAAATGTATCTTTCCGTTTCCTTTTCTTCCACAGTGGATTGAATTTTTGAAATCTAATGTAATGTATCGCCTCAGTAGTTCTTAAAACTTTTTTAGTCTAGACTCCTTCACATTTGATTATGATCCTGAATTTTGAATTGAAACATTGAGCTATGCATCAGGAAGTCAACTTTTGTTCTCCCTTTTTCTTTTGACTTTTCCTTTAGGATTCACTCGGTCGGTGAAAAGAGAAAGATAGCTAACTTGTCACAGTACAAAATGAAATGCAGAGTAAAGTAATATAGTCAAATAGAATCCAACAGGGAAATAAATTTATGGCATGTCTCTCTTCTCTCTCTCGCTTCTTTTCATTTCAATCCTACCAACAAGATTTATGAGTGATAATCAAAAGTCATCTTGAGGGGCTGTGATAGAATGAGACCAAGGTGTTTTTCATTCAACATTCAATGCCATGAAGAAACTCTCTCTCTAAGAAAATCGGAAATGAGTGGAAATGCTCTTCTTACAATAAAATAGTACACATGTTTAAAGACTCAACAATGAATGAGTCTTCAGTAGTATTGATATTGAGTAACGTGACTCGCCTTTAGAAAACCAAAGTCGTAAATAGGAACACTCTCAGAAGACTCGTAAAAAGTTTGCTAGAGAACAAAAGTAAGAATTGAATTCAACAAGAAGAAAAGGATGAGAGCAATATTTACAACTGTTATTGAGCATTGCATGTATACGATACTTTTATAGTATATATCAAAATAAGACGAATGAAGAAGTTTAGTGGAGTTGTTATTATGATACAGGTTTGTAAAATACACCTAAAGACCTTCTTTGCTACTGTTGTCTCTTTCATGATTTGAGCTATAAAACTCACTGTCACTGGATTTTAGGGTTGCATATAATAATATTCTTAGGTATATGGTGGTGGTTTTGCTTGGATAATGTGGGTAGTAAATTCAGTGGAGAGAGAGAATGAAAAGCAATAAAAATTCAGAGATTTAACTTCTTTCTCCTTTGACTGTACTGTATAGCTAAGGATGAATCTCTTCCACATGTTTTTGAATTTAATAAAATTGAAATACGCTCAACATTAATAATAAAGTATTCAATAGTGAAGACCCTTTGCAAAATTCGATCATTGGAACATTGAAAGTCAGAGTGTAGTGGGCAGGTCTTTTGCCCAGCCCTTCACTTCACTTTTTTAAAACTCTAAAATGCAACAGATTTAATTTTGTAAATCTCACATTTCAAATTTTTCAATCCTTTCTCCAATAACAATATTTCTTCTAATGCATTGTGTACCTAGGCTGCTACATTAGGTTTTTAGTGGAAAGAGACGTCCTTTTGTAATTCAATTCAAACTCATAAAAATAAATTGTTATGTGTATGTGTATATTTACAATGAACAAGAGAGGAAGAAGGGAATTTACAATCACTTTGTGGTTTGGTTTCATATGTGTGTATATTCTTATTACTTCTAAATTATATAAATTTCTTCATATCCTCCTCTCTCTCTGTGCTAAGTGCTATTCTTCAACCACTTCACTTTTTTAGCACAAGAAGACATGGAGAATAGATTGAATTGCATTCGACTATTAAAATTTTCAGTGGTAATAAAAGTCACATAAATCTCATCAGAAATATAGGAAATGAGTGGTTGCTTTAAAAAATATCTGAATCTCTCTCAAATCTAAAAGGAGTTTTTTAATATTTTTTTAATATTTCAAATGCAATAGAATGATTCTTTGAAAGTATTTAAGCTCAAAAAATGTAAAGAAAAAATTTACGATGTGAATCAAGTAATAAAATGAGTTTCACGGAGTAGCATTTTAATAAAATCTCAAGTTCGAGTGCGAAACTCTCTCTCTCTCTGTGAATTCACTCAATTTGGCATATATCTCTGCATTTTCACACTAATATAAAAATAATTTACACTTCCTTCATTTTTATATCAGAAAATTCATACATATGTTACTTTGCATGTTTGCTCAAGCGAAAAGAGTTCAAATTAACAATTGGAAATTGGAATATGCAATTGTTAACTAAATACATGAGATGAGATGTCACAATATAAAAGCATTCAACTTTTTTATACAAATACAATAGCTCGCTAAACTAAAAGCTCCACATCTCTCCTTGACTTTTTTTTGGGTGCAGTGCACAAGTGTTGAATGATTTCATTATGTTTCTTTCCCAATGTGATGACAAAACTTTTGCCTTCTGCTCTACTATTGTAAAGTTGCTAAAGTGTAACCTATACGATGACAATCATCAGGGGAAGGAGAGAGTATAGAACATTTTTTGTGATCTATATGAGTTCTTTTACTAATACCAGTGTACAAATGTTGCCTCTTTGGATTATATCTGATGTATAAAAAACTAATAATAAATGACAAGAGTGTACTTATATATCCTCCTCTCTACTCTGCTCTAGTATTAGTGTATTTAGAAGAATGGACTTTGTGGCCAATTTGGGTTTTGAGGACACTTGCATTTAGTATAAAGGACAGTGACATGACAGCTATAGTAAGACAGGTTGCTTTTCTCTTTTTTACTCATTATGAGTCTAAAAATGAAATGAGGAAAGTATTACTAGAGCAAAAACCTACCACAACAGCTAGACATCTGTCACAATTTGTCCTTATTCTCTTGGTAAAAAAAATATTGTAAAAAGTATCATGTCAGCAAATAGCATTAAAGTATATAGAAATCAAGTGTGGACACAAAAAGAGGATTAGAATTGAGAAGTCTAGTGTAAAAACTTCTTTTTTAAAAAATGTTGACAATTTATGGAAAGTCTGACTAAGACTATTTCTTATGATCATGATATCATCACATCTGCTCCGTTTCCATTACTTTAATACGATAGAGAGAGAGTCGTTATCAACGAGTTAATTTATGATTATGGACTCTGTGTGAAATCATCACTGAAATAGAAGATACAATATTGAACATGAGTTACATTGGAAAGTTGGAAGTATAGAACTGAAGTGGTTGAGTTGAAGAGAAGGAGAATGGTCAATTACTGTCATATTAAAGGTTGATTTAGACCAGAGAGAGAGAGAATAAGTGCAATGATATTTGATGTCCCTTGGCATCTATGAATTCAGATAGCAACATTTGGCTCAAAAATACTTTTTATTGCCCTTCCTCTTACTGATGTACTAAAGGCACTCTAATATCTAAAGGTAGAGAGAGAGAGAGATCTTAAAGAAATTACATTGTTCTTCTGTCCACTAACATAAAACAAGAGTCATCATATTTATATTATTATCACAAGTCGTAAACCGTGTTCTGAGGAGAGAGCAACCAAATACACTTTCAATATTAATATGCCTTCTACTTGTTGTCTCTACCACAATTATTACTTTTCTATTATTGTTATTACTCCGCTACTCATAAATTGTTTGAGTTAATGCTCAAAGTTTGCAATTGGAGTTTATATGCTTGATGAGTATTGAACATGATAATGTAATTACCATTATATTATGAAGACTTAATGGGTATACATATAGCGTCAAAGTATAGGCAGGGTATATAGCCAAATTGTTACTTCAATTTTTGGGGCAAAGTGAAACAACTTGTGTGGTTTATGATTGTAGAGACTCAGCAGGAAAAAGTCATAAAGTAATTTTGCTCTGATTATTATAGCGTCTTGAAACTTTCTTAGAATTAGAAGGTCTCTCTCTCTATAAGTACAACATTGAAAGAGACATTATCATCACTTCATTATTTTGTGTGCTAATGTTAATGAAAGAGAGAGAGAGAATGAGAAAGGGAAAATGAGTAGTAATGTAGCATTGTTAAATTGTTATGCTTAAGAAAAGGGAGACTCTCTGACTCTGGCACATCTGAATAAATAGAAAATGATTATATCATTGTTATTCCACCTCTTTCAACTCATTAGCTCACTTATACTTTTAGTTATATCTCTTTTCCCTTGTGTGAATTGTTCAAGTGTTAATAGTTCTCTAAATTTAAATCCAATCCTTATATTATATATGCTACGTGCTCCTGTTGCCTTCAGCTCACTTTTTGTTTTCACTCATAATATTTAGATAACACAGATTAAAAAATTTTGTGCACTTTTCGTGACAAAGGGTTTTTCTGACTTTATTTTAGTAGCTAACTTTTTTCAGCTAAACATCACGTTTTTAACCAGAGACAATATTAATATTACCCCTATTACAAAATGAGCTAACCCCTCGTAAACAATTGAGTTAGAAAAGAAGAGTCGAGTGACAAACAAATACAGTTTCAATTTTCTTGTACACTGTCTTCATTGTTGTTCAATATTTAAGAAAACTTTGAAAGTCTAAAAGTTATTTGGTAAAATTTTCTGACATAATTTAGGATAGGTTAGATATGTTGTAGGAACTAACCTCTTCCTAGTATCAATGCTAGATTAGTGGGTTGTATGTAGCATGTGATGAGGCGATGAAGAAGAGATGAAGATGTCTTCATCTCTTCCTCATCTCATCTTCATCTCATCCTCATCTCATCTTCATCTCATCTTCATCTCATCTTCATCTCATCCTCATCTCATCTCATCTGCACCCAGTAACTACCCCATGACCATTTTCTGTTACTGTGATGTCAAAGTCGGAAGAGCTTTGAAAGTGGCAAAGGACACCGCCTTGTTTTTCAATATTGACTCATTTTCCAAGTGTTGTTATGTACAGTTTCATCTTCTTCTTGGGTCATTTCTTTTGAACGAAAAGTGTAAATTGAACAACACATTTAGACTTATGACACATGCCAAGACCACTAGAAGAAGACCTAACAAGAAAAATAAAGATATAGAAAGCGGAAAAGAAGAGTAAAGTTCTTCTGAAATGTATTGATGATGGTACAGTATTTACTCTCGTCATAAATCAATCAGTAGTTTATTGCAGTCATATAAACTTACATGAAAGCCCTTGAGGCTAACAGTGAGATGACCTAACTCAACAACTTGACTCAAGGGAGCTTCACAAAGTTCACAAAAGAGACTCCAAATGTCCCAAAAGGACGTATCATTACAACGCCGTTCAGTTTAAAAAAGACCAAGAAGATCAACTACTCTTCTATTCTAATAGTTGGCTACATATACTTATTATGGTCTTAAGATTTCCAAAGTAAGACTTGACAGATTTATAATATAGTGTTTCAATAGGCTAATAAATACCATCATAAAACCATAAACATATAAAGTTCTCAGATGTTGAATCAATTAGCGAATTCCACTATGAATAGACTACCACGCCTTTTACAACAGGCAATTTCTGGTGGTCTCTACTGACTGCCCAAGACGAAGATAATTATTATTCAAAGCTAAGAAACTAACACTGTTGACAATTTTATGATATTTTATGATACGTAAGAAGCTTCTCTGCTATAAGAAACTTCTTTTCTGTAGCTACTTGGAGTTTGTATCTTTTCTCATCATTAGCCTTTTCAAAAATAATATTACTCTTGTTTTATTCTCAACAATTTTTCAAGTGTACAATGCTCATCTAAATTGCTGCCAACTTAAAAAAGTCTTCAACTTCACTCAACTGGACAGAGGGGAATCAAAAACGAAGATAATGTATAAGGTGGCTTGCCTGCCTAATAATACAACTTAAATCTATGATGAAACTCTTATAAGAGTCACTTGAGTTGTTACTCATACGGAAGAAACATACGTAGCCATATAATCTCTTCAAAACTTGACCATTATATTCTCTCGTAAGCTTCATCGCTTTTCACTATATGCATCGTATAACTTTTGATCGACTTGTATATGACAACAGTGTGAGATACTCTATAAGAAGATTCTTATAAAAAAACTGAATGATCGATGAGTATATATATATTATAGCCATGTATTATTGATAAGCATGTTGTCTATGTCTATGAAGTGGATGAGTGCACAGCAAGCTAGAGTACAATCTAATGAGCCCCATTGTGACGTTCACTCAGAAAATTTTGGGATATATTCAAGGATTCACTGGCAACAGCAAAAATTCTCATTTTTGGTCAAGTGGGCTAGAAATAGGGTCACGTGCCAAGCCTCAAAAAGCATCCCTTGTGATGTTTTGTCAATTTCTACACTTTCTCTCTCTCTCTCTCAATATTATAATAAATGCTACAAAAACTGAAGAGGATTCACTGACAACAATAATGATGTGTGCTTTAATATAAGAACTACATGATGTTGTACACATATATATACAAACACATTGTTCTCACCGGGGAAGCTCAGAAAAAAAGTCTAGTGACTGATTATCATGAGTCAAACATTTTGTGAACAAGGCAGTCTTCTTCATAGTATGTGTCATGTCATAAAAAGTGGCGGTATGCATGCATATAAAATATAAAACCCCAGTTGTGATTGATGCTTGATTTGTTGTATCAAATCACACAATTTTATTATTCTAATGTCTCATATTACCCACAAAATTATTTGTTAGACAAAAATAATAATAAGAGTTTTAGGGTGGAGTAGAGATGAAAGTACATTGCAATTTTTCTTAATCAATTGACAACAAGGCTTCAATGAGATTCTGTCTGTAGTAAAAAAAGGTTCCAATTTCATATGATATGCATAAGACCATTAGTATAGTAGACTTGTAGTTGGAAATGAAAGCGTTGTGTCAAAAAGAAAAATGAGTCGGGAGGATCCTCTTCAAACACTTTAGTGTTAATATAGTTAGCCTCAAAACTCAATATTGTATTCATATGTATGTATTTACACAACTG
>VCNE01002197.1:0-12599 GCA_009869805.1 Oncopodura yosiiana
GTCATTTATTATTTATTAATACTTTGTTAGATAAGTTTGATAATTTTACATAACATTCTCTAAACATTTATGGATTTATCTAACTGATTGCGAGAGAGAAACGGAACCTCCTTTTACACTTTGGGTTCAGTTCAACTCATTCAAAGATAAATAACATTGATATTTATATTTATATATTATAAAAGCACTAGTAATAAAATATCTGTTTGTTTGCCATTTTTCTACACTTTGAAGTTGTATCTTCGTATACACTCTCTACATACATATCTATTCTTGTAGTGAAGTAAAAACTCATCGTACGATACTAACATAGAAATAATAATAAACTTTGTTCAGCTCTAGAAACTTTTGCTCTTTTGATTTAGTAATAACACTTTTGCAGTTAGTTGTTTAACTATATATATGGACTTTTTAATAGTGCACTTTGCAGTTTGAATGCATTTGACTTTAACTCATATATCCAAAGGTCATAATATTATTATTTAGTAATTGATTTTTGTCGGTCAATAAAATGCCAATTTACATATTGGTGGCGACTCTTTTGATTAAAACTTGGCACAATTTGCAGTACCAATAAAAAAGTGTGTATATGCAAATGAAAAAAAAACCTTTTGAATTACTATGGCCTTGTACTTGATTTGAGCTTCATCTTCATTCACGAAAACCACCATTCTCTTTTTTTTTATTTACTCCATCTCAGAGATTATATGGATTGCAAAAGACATCATACGCCGTTGTGCACTTTGCAAGTACGAGCTAATTTAAAGGTTTTGTGTGAACAATCACAACAATCCTTGTCGTCCACTCTATTACATCTCTATTTGACTGATGTAGCATGTAAATGTGCATATATATATATGAGAGAGGACAGTGCACTTGGCCAAGCCACGTTATAACTACCCTTCTAAACTACTAAACAAGTATTTGGCAATATCTATCTTGTCTTTCACAATGAAAGCTAATTATTATTCTTGAAAGCCATTTGCGTGTAAAAGTAGTAACGTAAGATCTTATAAGCCTTTATGAACATTTATTGTCTCTTTTTAATCAAATGCAATATTAGAGTATATATAGTAAGTGCAAGTGCTCATGCTGTTGATTGAATGATTATGAAAAACCATGAAAAAAAGGAGTAAAATGTAATAACACACAAATATTTCTCTCTTCTTGAAGTTTTTTTTGTACTTGTAACATTATTATGATTGTAATATGGCATGCTATGCAAAATTACGTTTAGCTAAATTATAATGCAATACATTACATAGGTATATGTACCAAAAAACTAAAGGCAAAAAAGTAGCAAACCAGATTTTGAAGAAATTATTCACTCTCCTAAAAGAAATTTAGGACATGTGGACTTGTTGTCAGTCAGTCAGTGTTAGTTAAATTGCTGTACTCTAAAACTTATAGTATATTACATTATAGCATCTCACTCATATAGATATAAATGTTACTAAAACGCACAATTCAACTAGCAGTACATGAAAACAGGACTTTAACATTTTTATATACATACATAATGCAATCTCTCTCTACATACATTGTAGTTATACCAATGCACTGTGGACATAGATGAACTGACCAACTTCAACTTTAAGCCATCATCAAACTCATACAAGTAGTTGTGTTAGTTCAGCTGCTATACTTCTACTTCATAATGGTCATTCTCACACATATGTTCTGTTCATAACTTTAACTCTTTGGCTAAAATGTATTTTACTATTGTAACAACTCTCTGTAGCACATGGCATTCTAATGATGAGAACGAGAGAGATTTACCTACTTACCCACTGAGAGAATTGTGAGATCCACTCTCATGCAAAAAGGCTTACTAAAGTGATATGGTGTGACCATGTACTTTGTACCCTCATGATGTCAAGTTCAGCCAACATTGTATAATACATACTACAAACTAATTCTAAATACCATATTAGATGAGTTGTCTTTTCAATTTCAACATTGTCTCACAAATATAGTGAATGAGTATCATCTCACTAATATCGTCTCTTTTTGTCTCGTTATTTTTTGTTGATGTGACGTCATCATGTATATATATGTAATTTTTTACATTGAGTCACGCTACTATACAAAATATAATTAGTTAGACGTGAGAAGAGCTTTGTTATTCATGGATTTTCTAAACTAATTTTGGGTAATTTTCAGCTCCAGAAGAGAAGAGATAGATAGAGAGGTACACCTACTCTCTCATAACAAAACACTACCACGAATGCATAGCATTAAAACGAGTGATAAATCTCAAGTATTTTAATAGATGTTCTATAGCACTAAATGCGCTCTTGCATAATTTGTAACCACCTGTCGTATAAAAAACTGTGTGAATGCAACCCACAAACAATTCCAGTACAGATATAAAAATTTTTTGCGGAAAACCCACACACAAGCTTAGAGCAAACACTGTATAATAATACTGTGATGTTCATTATTTTTATATACTTACAAGTCTGTCTGTTTGCGTCCACTATTAAAATAAGTAAGTAAGAGAGACAATTATTGTACTTAGGCTCTGGAACGCTCGATATGAGATATTCCCCAATGAGAAACTAATTAAATGTGGTCTGATATGAAGTGCTAGTGTTGTGAACTTGTATTTTACTGGCCCAGCAATTATAACAGACAACCAGTGTGTGTAAGTACATTTTTGAAAACATATTATATACATAAGTATGATGATGATGATGATGCCGGACATCATATCGAGAGATAAGATGTTGTTTTTTCTTGCTAATATATAAATACAGGGTTCTCTTTGCGTACACATTATATTTTGTATAAATTAACAGGTTGAGACTGAGTGAGCTGCAGACACAATTATTGCAAGAAGAAAAGGTTAAGACAAGATACCATATATACAAATGTATACAGTCTGTTATGTGTATTGCAATTATTATATACATATACATATAAGAGATCATTGAGATTCAAGTGAGTGAACAACAGTATAGGAGAGAAGGAATATATAAAAAATCTACTTTGTTGAGAGAATATCCACTGGCTACTACATAAGAATTTTGCTTCAGTCAGATTTTGCATGTGAATGTGTGTGGAAAGCTGATGAAGGTAGTGAGATGAACTAACTAACTACAATACAATATATATATATACTACAGTTCATATCATAAAGTAAAACTTCTAGCTTGACTACTTGACTTTTTAGTCTTGAAAGAATTCAGTGGAGCGTGTGTTGTGAAATTTTGCAATTCTTCAACAATATTATTATATAGTGTATAGTGTGTTATAGTGTGTACAATTGGGTTATTATTGACTGTTTTTATTAGAAACAATAATACATATATAGAATATAGACACTTGTAGTTATTATTGTTGTACTAATATTAATATTTTCGCTTTCGTTTATTTTGTGTGAATATATTTATTGGGAAAGTTTTTTGGATCAACAAGATGTCTGTGTTAAGCAATAGTTCACAATCTGAAATTTTCTATGTTCCACCACCAAATCCTTCTCCAAGTTATTTGCAAGTATACCCATGGGAAGCAGAGTTTGAATTTGATAAATGGAGATTGTGGATGGGCCACAGTAATTTTAATTAAAAAATAAATTTCTATATAAAGGTCTAGAGGTTAATTAATGTTTGCTTTTTTATTATAGATTGGACTTTGAGTGTTATAGCTAGTGCTGTCTATGTTTTATTTATCTTTTCTGTCAAATCATTTATGAGAGAGCGGCCGCCATATCAATTAAGAGGTATATTAACTTGTCGGTATTATCATAAAATATGGTTTTTTAAAATTGAGACCTTGGCTAAATTGTTTCAGGACTACTTACATTTTGGAATTGCATGTTGGCTCTCTTCTCAATTTATGGATTTACTCGAGTCTTTCCTGAAATCTATTACTTGATTAAACATCCTGGAGGTTTTCATAGAGCTGTTTGCTTTAGGTAAATTTTAAAGAATAAGAATTTTGCAATATCTGAGATGAGACTTTTTACTTTTATTTCTTAATTTTTTTCCTATGTAGAGATGAACATAATATGGCTACAGGTATGTCAAGTTAGACTATATAAAACTTTTTTAGAGATTTGGATACTTATTTTTCCTTTTTTATTCTCTTAGTGTTTTGGGGATGGTGGATGACTTTATCTAAAATGGTAAGTACAAAGACTCGAAACAATATTATATAATATATGTTGGAAATCCTGTCGAGAAGTGTTCAGATTATGCACGTGTTTATCATGTATACGTAGATGTATATAAAGGATTAGTAATTGCATACATTATACATGCTATTAATTTACTTATACATCTCAACTGGACTTCCGAAAATGAAACTAAAGTAAATACATACTTTCTAATTAGTCAAATTTTATTTTATACAGGTTGAACTAGGAGACACAGCCTTCATTGTTTTAAGAAAGCAAAAACTTATCTTTCTTCACTGGTATCATCACTGCACTGTGTTAATTTATACATGGTTTACATATTATGAGGTATGTTACGACAAACCATAAGGCTAAAAATAGCATCAGATCGCGTTCACTTGATTATTTTGCCAGCTCTTGTTTATTTGATTTGTGGCAATAACAAATTAAACTAGCCATAGTTTTGATTGATTGACAATATCATTAAGAAGGTAAGTAGTGTGTATTTCATATTTATTTACACGTTTAAACTTATTTTTGTGGAAAGTAAAAAAGCGTAATTTTGTTTTCGTAGATTGACTCAGATAGAGAAACTGACTATGTTACTCATAATGACAGTTCAAGCTTGGAATTGTCACGTAAGTTAAAAAGGACAACCATCAAAGTGTCCCGAAAGATTTGAACAAGAAAAGTTACAAAAAAGAAGAAATGGTGTATTAGTTATGTAGTCGTGAAGGTATGCATATGTTTCAGATTATTCAAAGCCAATCTACAATTACTTCTTGTCCAAATAAAACAGCAACAAATGTCGTGTTACTCTTTCATTAGAAATCATAATCGATTTCTATGATCGTTGCTACTCATAGTGGAATGAGCAGCATGTTGATTTGTCAATGGTCTTTGAATATAATCAAAAAGTTTATGATGAACCATTTCATTACTTTAGTGTGTAGATCATTAAAGATTGTTCAGTTGTATTCTGTAATAAATTCTCTATAATCTGTATCTGTGTTGAAAGTTAAGATCAAGAGTAGTATTATAGAATTAATTATTGATAATTTGTTTTAGTATGATCCTTGTCTCAAAATTTTTATGTGTCTCAACTTTTTTGTACATGGACTAATGTAAGTTCAAAATGACAAATTGTTTGTTTCAATTTCTTAATTAATGAATTTAATTTCATTCATGCAGGTACTCATACTATGGTCTTAGAAGTTTGGGAATGAAAATTCCAAGAAATTTTGCTATGGTCATTACATCCATGCAAATTTCACAAATGGTCTTAGGAGTAATAATCAATGTTCATTCCCTCAACGTAAAACGTAAGGAGTAAAAATACTTTAGGCTAACTTCATAATACTAATTTGTCATTTATTATTATTTTACTCATATAGTAAAAGGTGGAGAATGTAATCGGCAATATCGTGATATCAATATTGCTCTGCTGATGTATGCAAGTTATCTAGTTTTATTTGCCAATTTCTTCATTCATGTCTACTTTAAAAAGACGAGTCATATTCAACAAAAACCTCTACAACACAAAAAGGCTGATTAACAACAGCAACTCAAATAATTAATAGAATTGCTAATACTAAATACTATATTTCTTAAAATATGTACGTTATATATGTATGTATGTATGTATATATAAACATGACTTGAAACAGCTATACTCTTAAAAAACTACAAAATAAGAAACTCTCAACAATGAAAAGAAGAAACCCACAATACCAGTAGAAGTACACATATATTTAGTAGTTTTAGTTTTTAGTTGTTTACAATTTATTATATTAATGTATATAATTTTTCTTATTTTATTTTTTTCTCTCTTAAATCTCTTGAAACTGCTGCTCTAATTTTTAAGCAGAAAAATGTCTTACATTATTGTTATGTGTGTGTTGTAAAACTATAGGGTTAACATTATTATAAGTTGTACATTTGTGCTGGAGACTATGTCAAATGTTGTTGTGTCAAACTAGGTTTAAATGTCAATAAAGCTATATACATACGTATAATATAGTTAATTTAACAGCTTGTATTCCTATTCAAAGTTGAAGTATAACTTAAAGTACAAAGTAAGTTATTAATTACATATTAGTATTGTTATTATTATTAACCTTCATCATCCAGTCTGTCATTGGCTCTGCAAATTTTTCCATCCATGCAATATTTAATTTAATTCTTCTTACATATTTTTGTATTGTCTTGATCTTTTTCTCAAGTGCGCTTGAATGCTTCTCCACAAATTCTTCAAACTAAAAAATCACAAAAAAAATTGAATACATGACATTGACATATACCTAAATGTATTTATAAAAATTGCAACACTCTCCCTTTATAAAAATTACCTGTTTCAATTCTTCAGTAGATTTAATTTGGAAGGAGAGAGCTTTAAGTCCTTCAGTCACTGGATTAGCAACGCTTACACTTTAAATATATATAAATTAAATATATTTTTGAATTCAAGGTTATGAGTAATTGATATAAATTTAAGTAAATTACTTTTTGTATAGCATATCAAAATGCTCATCAAGAAATGGTAATATTAAATTTTGACCAACAGGATTTCCTATAATAAACTCTAATGTTTTAACTCTGTCTACATCATGCATATCAAGTCCTTCATCCACTGTCCATTTAAGTATTCTGTGCCATTTAATAATACACAGTTATTTTTAAATGTTACATGCTTTGCTTGACACAATAATAATTATACAGTGTCCATTATTATATATAAATACATTTAAGTAGTATGTACCTCGTCAGCAACTTTACATCTTCTGTGCACGTAAGAGCTTGAAGTAAACGAGCTTTATATACTGAAAAGTACTCATTCTCATATTTATTCAAAAAGAAATTCCATGTATCTGATGTATTACTTGTATCTGCTACTATTGCAGTACAGTAGACTGTAAATTGATAATCGGCTCCAATTGATTTATATTCTTTGGTATAATCCCATTCTGAATAAATTGCTAAACACAATGGACTTTTTAATCGATCACATGTCCACCTAAATAGCAACTCGGAAAGCATCATAGAACTTCCTTTCTCATTAAATTTTAAATCTAATGATGTTTCTATTTTATCTAAAAGATATTTTTGAAATGGTTCAAAATATTTTGTTCCTGGGAAGAATCTGAGTGGTCTTTGTAAATTTGTTAAAACTGCTTTCCAAACTTCATATTTAGTTTCTTTTTTTAGATATTTTGTCAGTGACAATGGCTGCTCAATATCAATGTAATTTGCAAATGCCAATTCAAAATAGTCATCAAATAATTGACTTCGGAAAATTGAAGGAAATTCTTTATGTTTGCCTTCATTAAACATTTTTAAGATGTTTACAAATGTAGTATTATCATATAAAACTCGATAGTATCCTAGAAAAATAAGGTAGACATCAAAATATTTTTAATAATGTCCTCTAAACAGAAATTATAGTTTTTTTAACTAACCAGGGGCTAATGTCAAAACCTCTGAAACATATACACTAGCATCAATAGTAACTGATTTTTCTTCTGCTGGTATCCAAACATCAGGAGTTTTATAATATGAGTTGTTGTCAGTAATATTGTCGTCATTGAACCAAAGTGGAACCCACCAAGTTGAATTATTTTGGGCTTCTTCTTTAGTTGAGTTACTACAATCATTTTCTGTACAATTTACATAAAGTTCTCCAATAAATTTCTCTTGAGATAATGTAATATTGTCACCATTCCTTTCAAATCTAATTAAAGGGTAGCCAGAAACATTTATCCAAGTGGTTAAAATATCAGAAACTGTTACATTTCCTGTTGGTAGTGAAACATTATATGTCTCTGCTGTTGACTGAAGAACATTTAATAATTTTTCAGAGTTGACACCTTTATATTTGCTGTTTTGTAATAAAGTCAAATTATACATATAACTTACATATATAAGAAGTTTATATTCTTGTCTGAACTTACTAGAGTTGAATATAATTTTTAATAGCTTGATGAAAGACTGGAGCAGTTAAAAAGTTGTAGGTCATATAAAAAATGGAGGCACCTTTTTCATACGGGATACGTGTATAAATATCGGCAACAGCGGAAGCTGTCTTTAGATGATTTCTTAATGGATGTGTATCACAAGTAGCATCATAAGATAATGCAACTTGCATAACATGCGGAACAAATAATGACCATGAATCAAATTCAGGATTTAATTCTGCCATAGTGGTTGTAGGAAAGAAAGTACAGAAACTTTCCTTTAGATAAACATAATCCCACCATTCAATATTTACTATATTTCCAAACCAATTGTGAACATTTTCATGATCGACAGTCCTTGTAAGATAATATCTCTCGGTTTCTGTTGTTATATTAGGAACATAGAGCAAAACTGGATCCCTAATTAAAATAATAAAACATTTATATATTTGCACTTGACATTATATATACTTTATTCTTACTTGTATGTAATTGTGCCAAAGTTTTCCATTGCAGAAAAGAAAAAATGTGGTAATGCTGTAGAGTAGAGTTTTGACAGTGGATATTTTTCTCCAAAATAATTCTGATAGTAATTTACTAATTTTGTTTGTAATTGTAATCCATAGTCTATTCCTTCACGTTCAATTATATGTTTGGGTGCATAAACACGGATACTTTTATTACCATATTCCTCACTTATTGCAGTTGACTCTTCATATTCAAAATCAGATACAATAATGGCAACAATATATGTCGACATTGGAGGAGTGGTTTTAAATGTGTCAAAGTACCAGCCAGTAACATTTTCCCTAATGAAGAAATTAGAGTTTATATTACATAATAATTTTGGATATTCAGATTTTATTATCTTACATTGGTTTGATACCAATCTTCTCTCCATTTGATACTGAAGTATAATTTCTAGAGCGTCCAACTGTAATTGAAAATGTAGCCCTTAGATTTGGTTCATCAAATGAAGGCAAAAGACGACGAGCATGAAATGGAGCAAATAAAGTTGTAGCCAAATATCTGACAAAAAAATAAGATTAACAAGATCAACAAATAATAATATAGACATTTTAATAAAAATTTCTGCATATTTGTAAATACCTTCGTTCTTTAGTTATTGGATCAACATAATAATCCAAATACATTCCATTCAATCTATTGGCAGGAATTGGAGCAATGTACTCAATATAAATTTGATATTCTGATCCAACTTGTAAAGTCTCATTTTTATCAAAATTAATTATAAAGAAATCTCTATCTTTATCTGTAGTACAATTTGATACCTCAATTGTCTCATTATTATTACTCAAATTTATGACTTGAATAGAAGATTCATCAATAGTTAAATTAAGAGCATGAAGTGTAATATTGTTTGTAGGCAAAAGACATTTTATAGTAATCCATATTTTAGCTGGTGCTGTAAATTGTTTCCAATTAGAATTATTATTATTATGTCCTATAATTGTTACATTTTCAAGGATGGGAATAATTTCCAAAGAATAATGGATTGGTTTCAAAGAAGTAGGAAGTCTGAAATCTGTACCAATTTCTTCTTCCTTTGTCAAGTTCTTTGTTGTGCAATTATTGTTGTCTAAAACTTTTGTAGTCAAGTTATTATTACTGACATTGTCTTCTTCTTCAATAATTATGTTGTTTAATATTGTTGTTGTGAAATCATAACTACTACTTGTACTTGTGTATTGAGAAATTACTGAAGTAATACAAATAATTTCAATTAAAACTAAACAAATTGGAATTACTTTTGTGGTGCCCATGATGAATTAAAGCACTGTTTGTTGAATTACTATCAATGGACTATGAACTTGAACTAACTGAAAAGAATAGATTTCTACAACACCAAGGTGCGTTGACATGAATGAGAATTTAAGAAGATTTATTTTGTCATGAAGGTTAAAAGATCATGCACGTTATTATTTATTGTATACCTTGAGACAAACTAAACATGACCACAAAAATTAATACTGTCACCAAATCTCTTCTCTGATGAAACATGATGCCTCATCTACTATATACTCTTCAAGGTATAAGTATAAAAAAACCTGCTCAACAAGTAATGATCGTCTGCCATAAATAACTATTTATGTTAATACGTCGTCATTTCAATACATGTTTTTATTTCTTATTCTTATTACCGTATTTTAATATCATTTTATTATGTTACGTGTGGTGCATTGTACAATTTTTATAATCTCCATTTAACAACAGGTACACAAGTAACTTGTTGGGTACAATAATAATTATCACTCCTTAGTAATATTCCGGGAAAAAAACATGTTAAATTATTTATTGATAACTAACACTATATATATAGAGAGTTCATAAAATAGGATGTACATTAATTATGACATTCAAGTTTTGAGCAATATTTCATTAAAATGTATGTATTTTATATAATAGTAATAGTTAACATCAATAAATTACATTAAGTTTTTTTTTAAAACTATTCAATTATTATTTTTCCTGTTTGCAAAGTGTTTTTTCACTAATGCATCCAACTTTTCCTTGTCTATAATTTAGACATTAAAGTAAACAATTGATAAAAAAATAACTTTTTTTTAGCATGAGTGAGTGTCACTTACCTGATGGCTTATATTTTTTCTCAACTGCTTGATGGACCAAATCTTTAGCTAAAAGTTTAAACTCGTCTCTAGACTCCACCTGCTTATTTCGAAAAAAAGGCATTAAGTATTCAACAATTTTAGGTCCCAACTCGTTCTTGAGTGATGAAGATTTGTGAACTAAACCATGAGATGAAGACGTCGCTGGAGCTTTTTCTGTCACAGGTTTTGATGATGATCGAGAAGTAGAAGATACTTTTACAGAATTAGAAGATGAAGAGGAAGATGGTCTAGATAAATTTTTTGATAAAGATGAAGAAGCAGAAAATTTTGATTTAGGGTTGGTCAAGTCTTCAACTTTTGCTAAATGACTTCCATGATGATGATGATGATGACGATGAGTTGTTGAAGATGAAGATGATGAAGAGATCAATTTTGATGTTGTAGTACTATTACTGCTGCTGCTACTAGATTTTTTTTCTTCGGTCTTTGAAGAATTCGTTGCAATACCAAATAGAGATGTAATCAATTGTTGTTTAGGTTTACCTTTGTTGTTGTCTTTATTTTCATGATGCGACGATGATTTAGAGTCTAATGTTTTTTCTCTTGGTTTCTTCATAACTGGTACATCTTTATCAGAACTTTGACTTCGAGCTCTTTTCTTTTGTTTTTCAGCTTCTTTTGTTGTTGTCTTTTCTCGTAATGTATCTGATGCAGTTTGAAATCCACTTTTGAAATTTTCAACTTTCTTATTTTGCTTCTCTTCTGACTTTTCAGTTTTATTAGCAGTATTATTATTATGGGTTTCTTTTACTACAGGTTCATGATCGAAATCATCAATATCAAATTCATCTTCATCTACATCATTCATAATACTTCTATCAGGATTTTTCTCTTCTTGTAATTCTGCTTCATCTTCACTATCTAAATCAATTATTTCAGGAACTGTACTACTTGCTGTATTTTCTGTTGTTGAAGTTTTGCCAGTTGATGTTGATTGTATAGAAGCATCATCAACAGGTTTAAAAAATTCTGCAATAGTTAATTGCCTTGTTGGTGAATTTCTTCGTTTAAAATCAATCTTTCTAGAATTTGTAGTATTCTTTGGTGTAGATTTAGTAGTAGTAGTAGTATTTGATTCTTGTAATTGAGATTGTTTTTCTAATTCATCAACTTGGTTCATATCAATGGTATCATAAGAGTCATCAGGAAAACCTTCTTCACTTTGTTGTGATGGAAGAGATGAAGCTGGGCAAAAAGAAGGTAAGGGTTGATAATCGACTAGATATTTTGAAAGTTTCATTTCTTCTGTATCTCTTTTAAGAGTACTTAACTGAAATACAAATTAAACATATAGAGAATAGAGAATATTAAGTAAATCTGAAATAAAAGTTCAATTTTAAATCTATTGACTTACAGTATTTGCAATAAATCGACGATACATAGTAACTACTGTATTTGATGTAAATCCAGAATATTCTATACCAATAGCACATTGTAATATATCATTTTTACTAAAAGTCTTGATCATCTCCTTATTAGAAGCTTCATAATTTTTCTCTAATGCTGAAATTAATAATCCTAGTAAACTTTCTCTTGTCATTAAATTAAGTCCAGAAATTTTAGTAGAAGTAGAACCAGGCGCACGAACTCTTGCATTCTGAGAAAAATTCTTTTCTAATAAACTAGCAGCAGTAATTATTCCATTATTATTAGATCTATTTCCTCCTCCTCCTCCGCCTCCGCCTCCATTTCTAAGTGCAAATTGTTTTTGAATTAAACTACTCAATTCTTTTTTAGCTGCTTTTTCACGACTTGATGCTGTATCATCTTTGCCTTCATACTCAGTTTGTTCTTTTCTACTTCCAGCACGTCCACCACCATATAAATCTTCATTGGCACCATCAATACTTAAAGGTCCAATTTTTGCTTGAGCTCTCA
>VCNE01002198.1:0-10636 GCA_009869805.1 Oncopodura yosiiana
GCTGACATTGCTATTGTCCCTACTATTCATTCTTTACAAAGACAAGGATTACTTTTCTACACTAAATATTGGATTGTAAGAATATTTAAAATATTATAATTTGTAAAAAAAAATTAATATACGTTTTCTATTATTATAGATTGACTGTATTAAGGAAAAAAGTAGAAAAAATATGAGTGAAAATTATATATATTATCCAATGGAAAATTTTGATGGAATGAATACAATCTTGATGGATGTTGTGATTGCAATTAGTACGTATAACCGTTGTGAGAGACAATACATTGAAACTTTGGCTACTGCATTAGGTGCAAGGTAATTAATTCCATAAAAAATTATAATATTTTATGTTTTTGCAAGAGCTAAAAAAATAGTACTAATTAATTTTTTTGTAGGTGTCAACTCGTGTTTGCAAAGAAGCCAGTGAAAAATTATTTAGCTACAACTCTTTTAATTTCTAAAGTATCTGACAATATAAAAGGTAAAGCTGCACAAGAATGTAAAGTTTCTATTGTTAGAGCTGAATGGATAATTGAATGCTATCAAACTCGTACTAAAGTTCCAGTAGAATCATTTCATCCTAATAATTATTAAATCCTCCAGAGCTCTTGATGCTACGTAAAAATGTATACCATTAATTTGACTTGTTGCAATATGCAACTTCAGTTTCTCTTTTTTACAATATTACTCAAATGTGAATCTTGACAAATATAATTATATGCACATATATTCTGTATATTAAAAAACTAATAAATTGAAACATGATAATTGTCATCTTATTCTGATCTAAATCTAATAGTTCTTTTCTTTTCTGGGTCTTCCAGCAATAATATTTCTTTCAGTGTATGTACTTAATAATACAACTACTATTATAATTATACCTACAAAGTCTACACTCTACACAATAACTATATTGATATTGAGGTTTCTTATAAAATCTCAGTGGCCTCAAATTAAGAAAATCAATTACAATTAAGAAATTAATGAGGCCACAGCATGGCTTTTTACCTAGTCCCTTTCCGATATGCTAGCAAAGTGCTTACAAAATTCTAATTCTTTCGGAGCTCATATAAATAATTAAATATTAACTATAAAAATTGAATTAACTTTCGTCCTTGTCAAACATGAAGAAAAGAAACATATATATATATATATGCAAACAAACTCATATTGCAGCATAATAAAGTCGGAAATCCGACTCGCCACTTTGACGCGTTTCCTGTACCATTTTAATATTAAAATACTATCAAACTTGATCAAATTAAAATAAAATAAACTAAAATTATGCAAGTAAAATTACAGCCTGATATGAGAACAAAAAATATGAACTCTGAGGAATTTCTTTGTTTAGTTTCTTACACTTGTGCCATCTAGAACTAGATGGCAATATATATAGATGAACCACTAATATAGAAAGTTTATCCAGTGACTTGACCAACAAAAATAATAAAAACATTAAGCAGTGCTACATATGTGTCTAAAAGAATGGTTTAATTACTCTACTTTTGGACAAGAAGTGCTATGATAATTAATAATATATATTATTGTGAGTGTACTAGCTCTAATTTAATCTCAATATTATTTACTGAAAAAGTTTTACCATCTTGTAAAAGAACTAATTAAATATTATATAGTAAACGTGAGTACAAAGTGAAAGCATTGATCACATCCTAACAGTTCAAAGTTTGTCATCACAATTTAATTACAAAATAAAATAATACTCTTTATAGTAATAAAAAATATTCTTCATAAACTCACTCACTTTCTACTTCACAAACAAAAAATAACGACAAAACAAAAATGCTCGTGGACAATTCAGAATCCCTTCGACTGTGGCTAACTTCTGTGCTACGACCGCTGTAAGTTAATTAGAAATAAATTAATTAAATATATTAAACAAATCTATTAATTATAATTAAATAAATATTATATTTCTTGGCTCTTCAATATGTTATAAAATTCCATTGCGTAGAGAATAAATATATTCCTCTGTAACACATTGTAATACTTTTCTAAACAAAATTGTAGTCATAAAAAATAAAAGATTAGAGTTAATTGTTGGAAATTAACTTACCAAACTTTTTTTGTTGGTTTCATTTTTGAAAACAGATGTGATGCTGATCCAGCAGCTTTAGCAAAATATGTCTTGGCTCAAAAAATAAATTAATTAAATATATTAAACAAATCTATTAATTATAATTAAATAAATATTATATTTCTTGGCTCTTCAATATGTTATAAAATTCAATTGCGTAGAGAATAAATATATTCCTCTGTAACACATTGTAATAATTTTCTCACCAAAATTGTAGTCATAATTAAAAAATAAAAGGTTAATTGTTGGAAATTAACTTACCAAACTTTTTTTGTTGGTTTCATTTTTGAAAACAGATGTGATGCTGATCCAGCAGCTTTAGCAAAATATGTCTTGGCTCTCATCAAAAAAGACAAACCAGAAAAGGAGTTGAGGCAGAGTATGATAGATCAGTTGGAAGTATTTTTGCAAAAAGGTAAAATTGAGAAAAATAAACAATAAAATGTCAAATGTATTTACTTCATTAAAAGCACGTCACAAAATAGTTTCGAAATTGTTGCAAATTTCTAAACTATATTGACTATATTCGGCGATCAGATCCAGATGATCGCAAAAAGTAAACAATAACAATAATAATAATAAAGAATTAGCGAATAGCAGTAGGTCAAGAGCATGAGACTAAAGGACCGGCTCACTTGAATCTTGAGAGAACAAGAAATAGAAAGTTCAAGAAGAAAAATTGTTCTAAAATTGTTGTTCTCTTTTCTATTTTATAGAAACCAAAGGATTTGTTGATTTGTTATTTGCATCACTTAATTCAAAAGAATACATGTCAGTGTCAGCTGCTTCTAATTCATCATCTTCTGATGTGGAAGATAGTGAAAGACTTGGTGGTGATAAAGAAGTTGGAGAAGATGAAGAAATGGAATCACAAAAACTTGAGACTTCATCACAATCATCCATTTCATCATTAGATACTTCTTTAGATAGACCTTCATCACTTTCATCAATTCCATCACCAAGTAGTTCATCTCATTCACAGCGCACTGGCGGCTCACAGAATTGTTCACAATTAACATCAGCCGGAAGTCAAGAAAGTCTTAATGAAATTACTCTAACATTCAAGAGTAAAGACAAAGATGTAAGTGTAGAGAAAAAGGTTTTTTTTCTATTAGTACATACTACTATAAATTATTTTAATTAATGATATATTAATTTTGATTAATAGGATGAAAATAAAGATAGAAATCGTACTAGAAAGTCAAGAAGTCCACCACGAAGAAGTCGTTCTAGATCAAGAGAAAGGAAAAGAAGATCAAGGAGTAGAGATAGGAATAGAGATAGATTAGACCGTGAACAACGTGGACGTCATCGTCCTCGTAAATCTCCTATGCGTCGTTATGAAAGAGAAAATTGGGATAGAAGGTGAGTTGAGTAGATAAATTATAATATTTAATAATGGATTTGTTAATTTTATTTTTTTTAATGTTACAGAAGATCTAGGTCACCTTTTAGAAATAGATCAGTTTCACCAAAGACCCGAAGTCGTAGTCCTACAAGATACCGACGTCCTTACCATAGTCGTTCAAGGTCCCCACAAGAAAAGAAGGACGGCAGTAGTAGTAGTGGCTTGTTACCATTGCCTTCTGCTTCAATGGAAGTTGACAGTCAAAAGTCAGGCACTTCTGATAGTGATCACACACCTGCTAAAAGTTCTGTACATAGTGTAATTGTGAGAGCCAACCAAAGTAGTAGTCAACAAAGTGACAAATCAGTCTGAAAGTAGTAAGTACCAAAATTGACAAAGTCTAAGACATGATTTTAAAAAAAACTAATTTCTTTTTTTTAATAGAATCAGATCCTTCATTGTTAAGCCAGTCACAGGGTACAAATAATGGAAATCGTTGTAGAGACTTTGATGGTATATATTTTTAGAAGAAAAGTTTTAGTTGTTATTAAATATGTGTATTTTTTTAATATTGTGTAGAAGGAGGACTATGCATGAGAGGTGAATTATGTCCATTTGATCATGGAATGGATCCCGTCGTTTTAGAAGATATTCTACCTCCTGGAACAGATCCTATGTTGCATCATCAAGCCTTGAGAGAATATGAAGCTCAGCTAGGTGTTTCACTACCACCTTATGCAGCTTTATTATCTAATCGTAGTTCATCAGGAGGCATGATAAGTAAGTATATTTTTTTAATTACATCATCAAGCCTTGAGAGAATATGAAGCTCAGCTAGGTGTTTCACTACCACCTTATGCAGCTTTATTATCTAATCGTAGTTCATCAGGAGGCATGATAAGTAAGTATATTTTTTTAAACTGTTAGTTTTTCTTATAATATTTTTTTAATTGTCATTTATTAGGTGAGTACTATCCTGACAACCCAGGTATGGAAATTGGAAGTTGGGGACAACCAGGCTACAGACCACGTCATATGAGTAAGTTGTTTGAATAATTCTATTAAATATATATATAATAGTTTTTTAATAGAAGGAATCATTTATACTTACAATCAATTTTTTTTCTTTTGTATAATAGTGGGTCCAAGGGGTCGTATGATAACAAGGCCATCACCCTTACCACCATTTCCAATGCAACATCAACAACGTGAACTTATTAGTGTTCCTGTAATGTCACCTAATTCTGGACTAATAGATGCTCGTCAACAACAAATACATCACCAACACGGTGTTATAACAAGTGGACCTGTACATCACAGTGCTAGAGGAGGTCATAGAGGCCGAGGTCGTGGTGGATTTGATCATGGTAGATTAGGTTCTAGACAACCTAGGAGTTCTCCATTAAATTGTTCTTTAGAAGTGAAAAAGATACCCAGAGAACAAAATAATATTATGGACCTAAATGGTTACTTTTGTCGTTTTGGCAAAATTATTAATATACAAATCAACTTTGAAAATGATCCCGAAGCAGCTCTCATCACATTCGCAAGCCCTGTCGAAGCACTAGCTGCATATAGGTGTACTGATGCTGTTCTAAATAATCGATTTATTCGAGTCTTTTGGCACCACAAAGAAAAGGTTAGTAGTAGAGTTGGGGGAAATATTATATATCTTGTAATAATAATTTATATTATCTTTGTTTTTAATATAGGAAAATGAGGATGGAGTTGTTGTTGTTGAAGGTAGTTCACAACCTAGTGGCAGAGGTCCAACAATAAAAGATCGACTTGGTTTACCAGGAGAAGGTCAAGAGGGTGGTGAAAAACTCATGGAGCATGAAAAAATACTAGTCTCTGGAAATAACTTAACAAAAACTGTATATAATCCTTCAATGCTTGCAAAAAAGGCTGAAGTAGCACTTGAAAAAGTTCAAGTAAGTAGTAAAGAAGAGAATTTTTATTTTAAATATTGGATTTACATATATATTACAAAATATAATAATTTTTCATTTTATTTATATATAGGCTGTTGAAGCTATTAGGAAAGGACAAGAAGCATTAGCAGCTAAAGAGAGTCTAAAACGTTTACAAGAGGAGAAGAAAAGAGAAGCATTAAAACTAATGGGTGATTTAAGAAAAAGAAAACAAGATATGATGAGAGAACAAATTGAGCAACAAAAGAAACTCATAGGAAAACTTGAAGCAAATAAAACAACAATAAAAGTTGATGAGAGAGACAAGATGATGAGTATAATTAAATCTCTACAAGAAAGTATAGAAACTATTAAAAAAGATCTCGAACAAACGTCTAAGCCTCAACCTGTACAACAACCTACAGTTGTTGTAGCCAGAAGTAAAGAAGAGGTATATATATAGTAAAATATTTATTTTACTAATTATTATATTAAATCACATCAATATATATCATATATTTTTATTCTCACATAATTAAGGCTCAACGTGAGGTTCTTGATGCTGAATTGGAACTATATAATAAAGAACAAGAAGGTGGAGATACACTTGCTCTTCAAAAGAAGGTCTTTGAATTAAGAGCACAAGCTCAAACTCTTGGATCTCGTGGCACTGGAGCATATCGTGGTGTTAGCACACGAGGTTTTCCTACAAGTCGTGGAACTGGACGTGGTGGTAGAGCTATGTAAGAAAAAAAGTTTTTTTATTGTAACCATATATTCTTGATTTGTATTACAACATTTTTTACATATATATAATGACACAGTCGAGGTGGTGGACGTGGTGGTGGAAGAGCATTGCGAACTGTGGATAGGCGTCCAACAAAAATTGCAGTCTCTGGTTTTCCATCAAATAAAGGCAGTGATGTTTTACAACATCTAGAAGTAAGTGTTATTTATATATTATTTGTGTAGTCTTTTTGGTAGTATGTAACTATCTTATATTAATACTATAAACTTTTTTTACTAATTTTAATAGCAATTCGGTCCAATTGAATCATATGAGTATGATCAAAATCAAGCATGTTTAGTTGTGAATTTCGAGACCCGAAAATCTGGTGAATTAGCAATTTCAAGTGGTCGTGTAATGGGTGATATGAAGTTAGATATGAAATGGATGATAGTTGAAAAACCTACAGCACCCAATTCTACAAATGGTGACGCTAATAGTGCAGAAATAGACATTGATTCATCAACAGATGAAAATGAGGTGAATATGAAATTCTAAAATAATAATCATAATAATAAATTAACATTACTTTATAAAAACTTATTAATATATCATCATCATTACATAATCTCAGCTTGGAGATCCGGTTACGAATGAAATCCTGCTACAGTATGAAGAGGATGATGATGAAGATGAAGATCGTAGTTGGAGACGGTGAAATGAAATCAAAGAAGATTACAATAACCTCAACTAAAAAATGGAATGCATGCATATAGAAATCTATATATAATTATATATATTATATATTATCAAATTAATTGTTATTAAGAGTAAAATGTATACAGTATATTATATTTAAAATATATATATATATATTATCTATATAGAACTATATTAAAAAAATAAATTACAATTTATCTTCATCTATACTGTTCTATATAAAAAAACAAAACAAAATTTTAAATGTTGTCAAAAGTTGAACATTGATTTTCATACGACAGATCTCGTATTATTAAAGACAACCAATTTACATTTCATAAAAAAAATTTGTTCTATTTGTGTTTATGGTCATTTATTTATATATCATAAATCATATGAATTATTCATTAAATCTCAAAGTCTCCCAAGACTCCCAACATTTCAGCATATCAAAACAAAGTTGAAAGCGTCTTTTTCATGTCTAAATTACTTAAGAGCACAAGAAGATCTAGTTATTTTTTTATAGCTAAGCTGAACAAAGATCAACCAGATGCTAACAGTTATTCACAGAGACCAAAATAGTTGGTCTTTGCATAATATTATAATGATCACATGACATTAAACCAGAACAGCAAACCGGTTACAGGTTTAAATTAAATATAATCACAAAATGAAATAAGCTGAGCTGAAGATTCAGAAAGATTGACTGTCATTTTTTAAGTAAGTTATTAAAGTACAGACTAATAAAGTAATTACTATAATAGTATATATATTTCAGAATCTTCCTGGGTGTCATATTTTATTAATGATCAAATGGATTAAAAAATACTGGAATAACTACAAGTATCGATTTGTACCTTGGGTCGCATTGAAATTACACCATGCAAATGCTACTAACACCAATGGACTCAACCAAACTAAACAAGAATTATTACAACAACGACCACAGTCTCAAATTCCAGTTCATTTTACAACTAAGAAAACTGACAAACTGTTGACAGACAAGGACCTTGAATTAATTCTATATGATCTCTTATCAAAGTTTTCCATTGTCAACAAATGCACTACACTTGAAGATACACGAACTAGAAATAAAGAAATATTTTACAATCATATGGGCTTTAGTGTTAAATTAGCTAAAAGTTTTATATCAGAAGATGCTGGCTCTGGAGTTTTTATAGATTCAGGAAAAGTACAAGCTGGTCAAATTGTATCATTATATCCTGGAACTTTGTATATGTCAGGACAACCTCTGTTATTGCCTTCTATTGGAAATCCTTATATTTTTCGTTGTTCTGATGGAGTTCATATTGATGGGAATAATAAATGGATTTCAAAGTCATTATACAAATCGAGTGCAAGTAGAGATCAATTTGCTATCAATCTTCCTTGCTGTGATTTATCATGGTTGACAAAAGATCCGTGTAATCCTCTGAATTTAGGACAGTTTGTTAATAATCAGAGTAATTGTAAGAAAAATAATGTTGTTTATCAAGAATGTTTTCTACCATTTGATAATAAGAGATTTCCAATAACATTGTATCGTTTTTTGCCTAATGTATGGTCAAATGCTAAACATAATCGATATGGTCTTAGATTAGTTCCTTTAGTAGCTGTAACTGATATTGAGGCAGGAGAAGAATTACTTTCGTCATATTTTACGTTAGTTGTTGATGATACTTAAGTGTTTACAAATATTTTAATAATTATTATTATTTTTGAATAAAATAAATAAATAATCATCATAGATTGAAAATTGAATACATCCATTGAGTATCACTCAACGCGCTAATTTTTAAATCTCTCTAATACATTGCATTAAAAAATTAGCATTTCTTGTATGAGCAGAGCACAAAATAATTTCTTATTTAGTGCTGTTAAATTAATTTCTATCTCAATCAAATTGTTGTTTTTAAAATGTCTTGTTTACTACCTTACTACCGGAAATAACACAATGGGAAATTTATGCTGTCATTGCAACTACAAAACAAGAAGTTATCACGTAAGTTTATAGATTACGAAAATCTGTTGAGTAATATTGTAATTTAAACAATTTTAATATTAGTAATATTATTATTATTTAGCATCTAGTATTGTTCAAAGAGGATACATTGCCAGTAGTTTGGGTAGTGGGTGGACCTGGTAATTTAATTAATTTAAGAGAGAGATTATTAAATCCAAATAATATTATTATAATGAAAATTTCAATTTTAATCAGGCTCAGGAAAATCTATTCAATGCAGGAGACTCGTGAAAAGATTTCGTTTCAATTATCTTTCACCTAGAGATGCCCTCATATATGAATCAAAACAATTGACTTCTGATGATGGATATACTGCTCGTTCTTGTTTAGCAAAAGGCAAAGATGTCCCTGCTCCTTGTTTAGTTAGAATAATAAAATATGCAATGCTGGATCATGTCTATTCATCTGCAGGATATTTTCTTGATGGTTTTCCTACAACAATGGCTGAAGCTGAGTACTTTGATAAACTTGTATGTTTTAAAATTAAAGTATTTTATTTTGGTTGGATATAATATTGTATTCAATTTATTATATTTTTGTTAGGTTTCTCCTGCATCAATTATTTTATATATGAAAGCTCCAGATGATGTACTAATGAAGCGAGCAAAAAGATCCAAGAGAAAACATCCACTTGAAAAAACTGATGCTGCTATCAAAAAGAGATTGGACAAATTCCATGAGAAAACAATGCCAGTTATTGAAAAATATACAAAGAAAGTGATTGTAATTGATGCCAAGAAAAGACCAGATGAAGTTTATGAAGAATGTTTTCGTGCAATGATGGAGAATGATGTCAGAGCTGCCAGGTTAGAAAAAATTATACACTATTATAACCTTGGTTTACATTAATTTCTTCTTGTTTTTCTTCTAATTACAGAATGTGGTAGATATATTTTAGCAATGGTTTTTAAGGTTGTCATTATATACAAGAATAATAATAAATTTTGGATGTCCTTTATGTAAAAAAAATTCTATTTGATGCTAACTCTGTATTACAAAATTATTATGGTACCAAAATAAATAAATGAAATGATACTGTGTAATTTTACTAGTTGAATTTTGAATTTCCAGTGTTAATATATAAATTATATAATTCTGCTTTTGACTAATACTGATTACGAAGTGAGCTAGTATATTATATATATGACTATGTGTGTTACATTGTAGCATTTATCACTAATAATACGTCGTTCTATCGTGACAGAGTATATTAATAAATAACTTAAGAAAGATTGTCTTCATTTTCAACGGGTGTAATAACAGGATCAGAAGATGCACGTTGCTGTTGTTCATCATTAAGTGCTGATGTACAGCTTACTGCAAACTTCTCAATATCAATTCTTGTTGGTAATTGGTGAGGTTCTATTGGATTTTGTGGAGAAGATGATCCGCTCCAACAGGTACCTACAAACAACAAAACATCAATATTATAGAGGTACAGTTTTAATATTTTACAATTAATATTTATTTATACTTACTCGAAGAAGGTGAAAATCCACTTAATGGCTTTGGCGACGAACATCTTGGAGGTGTTGATAGCTCAGAAGGTTCCTTATTATAATCTGAAGAAGCTTGTGTATCTATAATAAATTATTTTAAAATGATAGATAACGTTGATCTTTAAAAATCATTAATTCCAATATATTAAAAATAATATATACCAGAAGCTAGAGCTAAAACACCTAAAGAAGTTGTTGGTCGATAATTTGTTGATACAACTCGCTGTAGAAAATTATCCAATTGTTTTAATGATAAAGCATTATGAAGTGTTTCTAAAGATCTTATTGAAGGAAATCTTCCAGAACAATCCAATGCTGAAATTAGAAAAAAA
>VCNE01002207.1:0-18930 GCA_009869805.1 Oncopodura yosiiana
TCAAAATGTATTGATTAAGAAACCGAAATGTAATTATTGCTTCGTGACATTTCTAGGAGGCAGCTGAAGCATATCTTGTTAATTTATTTGAAGACACCAACTTGTGTGCAATTCATGCTAAAAGAGTGACAATCATGCCTCGAGATATTGCGCTCGCAAAAAGAATTCGTGGACCAGATGCCTATTTCTAATTCAGAAGATAATGAGGATGTAATGTCTTTCATCACTGCCACACAACAAACATTACCTATTTTACTTACAATTTGTAACGTACGTACCTTTTTTACTATGTAGTGTACGTCTTTCTGTCAGACAGAGAGAGTACTTCGGATATATATATGACACAATAAGAAATATTATTATTTGTTTGAAATAAAATTTTACTTTTACGTGATTGAGAAATGTGTGAGAATATATAATAACCACATCTTTTTCTTATATTCTGGAAATTCTATCAGAATTTTGCAACATATATGCTACTTATATAATAACAAAGTGCAATAAGAATGTTTCTCATCTTTTTCAAGATTGTAATTGACCTTGGTCAACGACACATTGCATATACTGCGTAGTTGTTTTTCTTGTATTAAAAACAATCAGGTCATTAGTCAGCTTGCGTCGTTTTATACAAACGTCTTATAAGTTGTTGGACGACAATTTATTATTTTGACAAAACAACAAAAATGTCAATGAGAGAATAATACCATGCATTGCATAGTATGCTGAAAGTATCATAATAAAAATTATGATGAGAATTATGAAAAAACTCGTCCTTGTCTTTTCTCCAGAGTAAACTTATTAAAATTGTGTAATTAATAAATGGAGGTGTGTTCTATGTGAACTGAAACAAGTTTTTCTCGCCCTTGTTTACGAAATCAGAAATTAATTAGCTTCCAGCGGAAATAAAAGTCTTTATACGCAGAAAAGCAACATCTTTTATAGTTCTATGACCGTTGTGTAAAGGCTATTGACTAATTCGAAGTAAAACATTTTAAGACTAATGACTTTATATATTCTATTATATTTTATAATGTAAAAAATGTGTATGTATATATATATGAGAAAAGTGCCTGGTCATGATGTACTATACAAAATCTTTTGGAATAAAAACAGCGTGTAATTTATAAGATGTAAGATAACAACTAAATAAATTAGTACAAAAAATACTTATTCACTTAAGTTTCAAAGATCTCTGTCCTCCAGAATTGAGTTGATGGACATGGAGGTACACGTGTGTGAAATTTTTTCTCACCTTGTGGCTAAACGGAGAGAAAAATTCGGAGTTTCCAATTTTTTGTTGGGCAGCTGCTGCTACTGAGTCATTATAAAAAGTTAATTTATTTGAGCCTTATTTAGTTTGTGAATTAGACAGCTTTTTTGACAAGATTAATGTTTCAGTATAGTACCATCACCCACATAAATATTACTCAATAATAAATTCATATATTAAATGATGTATTATAATTGGTTACTACAGTGGATTGGAATTTCCATATTGTACATCAATGTATTTGTGCACCAGTAGTTACACAAAAGACTACATGTCAAGTTCATGTTCACAATAAATAAATACACAAATGTAAATATTTTTCCGCATTGCAATTTTATCTCATCATGCTAAATGCTCATACTAAAGAAAGACGCAGTTGGAAGTCTCAAGTGGTTTGTAATGAGAGATATATATAATAATAATTGGAGTAAATTCCCAAATTCTCAAATGTACCTACTACACAGTCAATGTATAATAAGGCCTTGTAATTTTTTAACAAGAAGGTGAGACAGAGAATTTCAACAAGTAGTTTCTAGTAAATTTTATTATATATATATATTATAAACAGGACAATAAACTTCATAAAGGTCTGAAAAATTTGCATATATGTATGAATCTCTATGATATGTGTAAATACCGATACTATATAGTATCTTTTTCATCTTGTCTGTCTGCTTTTGTATTATATGAGATGAAAGACCATAATGCAGGTTTTCTATGTATATATGAAATTGAAACTAGTATTTATTTATTTATCTCATACTATATGCATTGTAACATATAGAGATCTCTTACTAACTTCGGGGAATCCCGTAATAAAAGGCTGATGGTTTTTTCTACGTATTGTTCTCTCTACTACTCTATCATGATATTATTATGTAACTTTGTAAGTGAGTGTTGTAGTCAGAGAAATATGTGACATGCAATATTTTATTGGTACAAGAATTAGACATGCATGGACTTTTGTGGTTTGTTGGACACATATCATAAAATCATCAAAAGTACTTACAATTATGAAGAGTTTCATGTAGAACTCAAAAATACTGCCCACTGCTGTGATGGAAAATCCCAAAATATTTTTTGTTTCACAGTTATAGTAATGATAAATCACCGTCTCATTGTCAGTCACTTACTTATTCAACAATTCTATATAGCCAAAAAAAACTGTTAATCTGACCTGAGTATTTCTTCTTAGTACTTATTTCGTCTTAGTAAGAATTTTAAACCGTGTCAACGTGTGACAATATAAAGTACATATAAGGTTCATTGTTCTTTATATATCTTTGTCGTTTGCTGCTCTCTAAAAGTTTTCCGGAAATACCCAAAACTTATAAACCAAAAGCAAAGAAGTTCCTTTCATTTCACCTCTTTCATAGAAGAGTAAGTTTCTTAAGCGGAAAATTACAGTAGAGATGAATTGTGTAATATCAAAAAATGCAAAGATAAAGACAGATGAATGAAATCTGCTGCAATGCAACAGAGAGATTTTCTTCTTTCTGGAAAATCCAAACGTGTCATGGTCAGTACTTCATCTCTCTCAATGAGAATAGCAATCAGAGTTTGTAATCTTAGAGTGTATAATAATGAATGATATTATTATATAGTGTAGTATAAAAAAACTCAAATCATCTCTCTTATTGTGGTTATAGTTTTTTTGGTACTTTTACACATCTAATGGGATTTTTGAAAATATCTGAGGTATTATAATACATAATTTAGGGTCTTATTATCAGAAAAAGAAAGAAATTAGAGATTTTATATAGAATATTGCTTTTGAAGCTAAATACACGTATTATAATAATATTATAATACTAGTATGACACAATAAGAGAGGAAGAGAGCTCATATATGGAATTACCAGAGGTTACTTACATTTATTCTCTCATCATCATGAATCGTAATAGTGTTCAATGTCATCCGTCAATCATAGAGTAAAGCATTTATTGCATTAATATTATTATGTGTGTGGATTTTGTAATACGTCTAATTAGCTGAGTGAGAGATTCATTGTCAGATAATGAATTAAGAATTTATTACGCCAGTTTACTGAGTGAGTAGTGAGAAAATTGCACAACAACGTAACAGGGTACATATACGTATGTGTAGCTTCTCCAGAATAAAGAGAAGAATTCTGGAATTTCTGTTCTCATTTTCCCTCTGAGAGTTTCATAAAGCAATTATTTGAATGCATTTACTTATAAGCTATAATGTCAATGACGTATGTAGATGAATTCATTTGAACTTTTCAAATTACATACATAAAATTGCTCAACTGTGTAGAATTTTTGTGTAAAAATCTTTATAGTGTTTTCCAGGAAGAAAAATGTGCACTGTCCAGTACAACTTTACTACTAGAACTAATGTAAGATGCATAGAGATACAATTGACGAATAATATGGAGAATTTCTATTTTGGCTATGTCTGGAAATGCGTATGTGGTCAGAAATAATGAAGGTCAAACTTGAACTGAATTAGGAAAGTGAGAAAACTAGGAAATTTTCATAGGTCAAGGAGTTTGTAGTAGTCTAAATTTTAAACTGGCTTTACCTTGTACTAAAGAGGACATTGCAAAATTATTACAATAAATTCATTCATTCACTTTTCCAAAGTGTAAACAAAAAGTCCAGTGCATGAGTGCATTTATATAACATTGTCAACAGCATATATAGTATACACGATGATGATGTCAACATCTGGAAACTTTAAGCTGCTGAATTTCCATTTACAAACATTAAATTTACCAACAAGGAAAATTGAGCTGTCTCAAAAGTTTTTTCCGAATCAAAATAAAACTATTATTAATTGCTCTCTAAACTTTTTAGGAAATTCCAAATTAATATTCATATTAGAAGTAAGGAAACAAACTACAAATATAGTTTCAAAGATGATGGTGAGATGTGCAAAATCATCTTTTTGTCTTTTTTCCAGTCCAATGTCATTATATTAAAAGATATTCTCAAGCTCAAGGACGAATTAGATAGTAACGGGAAGATGATATATTCATCCTTGTGGTGTGATGTTATAAAGCACATGACACACGCATAGTAAGTACAATGTGATAAGTGACTAATGACGTTGACGTTGCTGGAAATAACCAAAAAGAATTTTTTCGGGTGGTCTAAAAATAGAAGATTCAAAATATTTTTTGAACCTGAGCCGAGATCTCACATGAGTATAGTTTCCGTTTTATATATATTTTTAGTTATAAACTAATAAATCATTTTGTTAATTTTACCTGAAAATTTGCAAACATTCTCAATCTGCCCCTTGCAATTTATATTAGAAAATATATATGACAATCGTCAGTTTCTTTTCTTATTATTGACTTTAAATTTGTTAGTGGAAAGTGCACAAGTCAACATAATGGAAAAGAAATCAGGAAATTTCCAAAGTAGAAAGTTCATTTTATGTATTTGCAATAGATTACATATGCATATGTAAAATTGTAAAATGCATAGCATAGGTCATCATATCACATAATACTACAAAACAAAAAAGTGAACTGTGAACTGATACAAAATGTATTATGTGAGATTACACATATGTAAATGCATCTCAAATATATGATATAGTGTAGTAGTAAAGTATATATACAATATGTATGTTCAGTATTTTACTATTACAATACATATGAAGTACATTGAGGATTTCCCAAGCCAAAAGGCAATTACATACTCTCAAGTACTAAACAGACTTTTCTCACTTACGTGTTTTCCAAAAGAACTCTCAACCACCACTCACTCTCTTCTACTACTACCATTTATTCAACAGAATTCCACACAAGTTTCAACATTCAGCACTGAGAACTTGAACAGTGAAGCTTCATAACAGTTAACATAATTCACATGCATATTATTGTAGAAAATTACAACAACAGTATCATCAATAACAAAACAAAGTTTCATCTCAATAGTGAATGTCATTTACATTTACAGTGTCATACTCTCAACAACATAAGTGTCAAAGTGTAAAAAAAGTATAACATTGAATTAATTTTTAAACAAAGTGTATGATTGTGTGACTTTTTTTCTGATCGGATTTAAAATCTTCTTTTATTTGAAATGACTAAAGAAGCAAGGATTACTCCAATCCATTCAGGTAAATCAAAATTTTCTGTGTTAAAATACTTTATAATATAAAAGAGACCATGAGCATAATACATAGCCAATATAGTGTAAGAGCACATGAGGTGAGTTGATTGGGGAATTCCAACAATACTTTCGTAGCGGAAAGTAACACAATCCTCACTCATGATTAAATTTTACCTTTTTCATATTATTATTCTTACACACCCTTTTGTTAATGGTTGAGTGAAAGCTTTCTTATAAAATGTCATGTCAGTACCAACTGAATTGTTTTTGGGGAATCCCGACCTACAAAAGATTCTGAAGAAGAAGAAGAATGTCATATTATTCATGCTAAAGTACCGCACTGCATTACTTTATAACAGATTTTCTACTCTCAATGAAACTATTTTTAGACATTTCATCTATAAATAAACATAACATGTGCTATTCAATCCACGTTTTTCATAGTTCAAGTCAAAACACAAATTAGTATTTGAATATATTATTTGCTCTGTCTCTCTAATCAAATGAAATTCAACAGGTTGAGAAGAAGACAGGTTCTTTAAAATATTTTCTCACACTTTACGATTACATTTAATTTAAATGCAATTTTCTCATAAGGTAAAACAAGTAGCTAGCTGGAAGTAATTTTCCAGAGCAAGCATGACTCATAATTCCCATAAAATGCATGATATTACATTATTATTATATATTTACTGACCATTCTCAAGATTCTTATCCTTTTTGTTTACACAAAAATATGTATAAAAGTTTATTGAGTACATACGAGTAGACTATTGTGGGAAGTAGTAAAATTTCCAAACAAATAGTTTCGTAACTAATTTTGCAATGGAATTTTATTTGTCTTGTAGTCTAGAAATTTTTGACAAAACATAAAATTTGGAGTTTCAGAAATGAACAAAGTACTTATAAAAATGCAATGCCTTATATGGTCAAAAGTGGTTTCAAACAGGTAGTACAGATGTAGCTGTGAATTGCAGAGAGAGTAAAAGCTGTTTGACTTCTGGGATTCCCCACATTTTTGAGTTCGTCACACATATCGAACGTTCATTTCAATAATGATTTTATAAAATCTTGTAAAAAACATTAAAAAATTGTACAAAATCTGTTAATGTACAACGTCAAATCAAATTTGTAAGTGAATTTTATAGTGTTTCTGTTTTTGCTTATATACAACAGTATATATATTGAAAGAGTATTTGCATTGAAGCTTACAAAAAAAGGGTTATAGTAGGACGAGAGGTGTTTCTTATTGTGTAATTTTTTTGTTTAGACTTCAGTACTGTAGTTTGTCTTGCACAGCAAGCAAGGTGGTCAAGTTAATTGTGTAGTTAAATATATTCATAGCTATTAGCTGGAGTGTATATTTTGTTGCTGGAAGGAAGGTCATCTTAATTCTCAACGTAGCACATTGTGAAAGCATTTATCTTAGCACCATTTGAATTGATATTTTATGGTAAATCTCTAAAAAAATTGACTGTTGCACTTTATAATTGAGAAGGAAAGTTGTTGATAAAATTCACTTTGTTTATTTACATCTGGAATTTCCTTAGTACTTTAGTTTTTCAATTGAACAGAGAGTAGTAGATTCATAGACAAGATATATTACCATTATTTATCGATGACGCACAGTTATATAGTAATCAGTACTGATCGATGCAATTTAACAAATTAATAATTTTTCCTTGTTGTTTTGTTTCTTTTTTTTTGTAATATAATAGGGTATCAAACTCAACAACAATTCAAAATGAGTGATCAACAACAACAGCATAATTTATCTCAAGATCAAACAAGTAAATTACTTGAATCAGGTGATTGTATTAGTCGTGACTCTGGATTTTTATCTGGAGCTCTTACAACAGAAAGTGACTTGAGTTGTTCGCAAGTATCAACAAGTGATTTGGGAGCCTCAACAACATCTTCTACGTTTTCAACATCTCATCATCATCATCTACCTCATCACCAACATCAGTCATCATATCAAAGACTTGATTCTGGAGTAGATGTATCAGAACAATTAAGTCAGCTAAATTTATCAACAGATGATCCAAAACTACTGCTTCCTTCATCACAACAATCATCATCATCATGTTCTACAGACCTACCTGCTACAAAATTACCATCAACATCACAAACACTTCCACCATGGGAAACTTTCTTCACTCCTGATGAAGAAGGTGATACTCTCTTGCATGATGCAATTATACAAGGCCATGAAGATGCAGCATTTACAATAATCAGCTTAGTTCCACATCCATCAATTTTAGACTTACAAAATGACTATTGTCAAACTCCACTTCATGTAGCTGTAAGTTTTTTTTTTATTTTTATGATGTTAAAAATTAATAGTTGAAGCAGTTGAACTAATAATATAATTGACAATCTTTTTTATTATTATAGTGCATCATGAAATTAGCAAGAGTTGCAAGAAGGCTGGTAGCTGCAGGAGCTAGATTAGATGTACGTGATCGTAATGGAAATACAGCATTGCATTTGTCATCAGCTCAAGGTGATTTGGAATGTGTTCAAGCACTTACAATGGCTCTAACAGTAGAAGAAACTCTCCAGTGTCAACTCAAGTACTCACCTTTTGCCCAAACGTTACCGCAGCAGCTTGATCTTAGAAATTATGACGGTAAGAACCAATTTGTATTCTTAATTCATAGTTATTATTTATTAGAGTTCATTGACTTTATAACAATCATAAAAGAGAAGAAGAGAGATGACCGAGCAACTTTGTTTATTATGTCGGTTGTATGTACATATGTATAGATACAGTAGCTAGTTAGTAGAAACCGCTTGCCTGTGTGAATTTCCGTTCCTTTTTCTTTACGACTTTGTAGAAATATTAATAAAGTAAAGGAACAGGAAACTATATAGAAATGACCTATTATTAATTGTCATTTGAAAGTATTAGAAGAAAACCACATCATCGGAAAAAAACCAAAAGTTTTGATTATATTTCTGGAAATACCATTTCATTGTAATACTGTGAAATCTGTATATAATTATTATTTATGAAGTATTATGGCTCTATATTTCTATATATTACAAAATAGTAATTGCGCTTGATTTTTTTCATATATAAATAAATGTTCATTCATTTCATTTGCTGGTAAATTCCAAATTGCAAATAGGCGGTGATGATGAGTGATGTTGAAAATGGAAAATTATATACATAGAGCTCCGAGCAGAACGAAAAATTTTTCGCATGCAATAATGTAACAATGAATGATGATGTCTACGTTTACATATATGGAGATGGTAGAAAATAACTATAAAAAATAAAGTATGGGGAAAAACGAGGTTATTGTGTAGCATCGTCCTGTAGTTAGTTCTTGTATTTATTGTAAGTCTACCATCATATACTGCTGTGCTATACTGTTGTAGCAAATTGAGTTTTAGAGCAACTAGTTAGTGTACTTTACTATGTAGTAAGTACAGAGAGAGAGAGGAAGCCAAGGTTGATAATGTTGATGGGCAAATTGGGGAATCCCCAGTATAGTTCATAGCATAGCAGCTGCCGTCTCATATAATGTATATAGGAAGCAAGATTCCATTGAAGAGAGCAACAGCAGACTAAAATAAAATGATGGCTTCAAGTTTTGCCTTTTTTGGTCACATTGACATTTGTTGTAGAATATATTTTTAGAATCGTTTTACTCCAACCTATAAATAAGCTCTGGTTTTCCCGCTATGCAAAGACCAAGTCTATTTATTTTGAGAAGATTAAACCTATTTTTGCATTGTAGTAAAAACTGTTCAACTTGGTCGCATTCCATTAAGGTAGTGATGTAGGCACGGAGCCAAAAAAATGTAGAAATGTCTGTATTTGCCAAATCAAGTCAAGACACAGAGAGCAAAGAAGACGAAGAAGTAGAAGATGTTGTGTTTATTTTATTGTGGCAGTACTAATATGTTTTACACACGTCAAGAAAATCTGTTGTTTTAAAATAATTTACAAATCATCTCTCTTTTAGTTGACGAGAAAAACTATTAGTAATGCACTTCCTTTTCCCGATGGAAAATCCTACAAGATTTCATTATAATATATAATATACAATGCATGATGATAGCATTTCATTGTCACATTGTCATTGGCCTGGTTTAATTAATCAGATCATTTAGTTCATGATATTGACAGACGACGACGACTTTCAGGAAAAACGATGGATAAATTTCCAATTACAATAAAGCTATAAAAATGAGTCATGGAACTAATTTGAAATTATCATAAAAAGTTGTACTTTTCAAGTACTTACTACTGATATGTTTTCATTTACTTGTGGTTTTTACACATACCAAAAAAATGAACTTTGCACTTATTATTTTGTCTGTTAATTAGTCAAAGAGTACTAATGTACTCAAAACTAAAATAGAGTCGTCGTTTAACCAAAAAGGAACGGAAATGTAGCCACAAAAGCGGACTTGATTTATCACAAATCGTCGTTGCGTTATCAAAATAGAGTAGTTGTGGTTTTAAATATACTAATGATTCTTTCTTTTTTTGATATATTTCAGGCCAAGCACCAATTCATTTAGCAGCCCTTGGAGGTCATTGTGATAGTTATTAGAGCTTTATACTGGTTGGGAACTGATCTTAATGCCACTGTAAGTGACTCATTGAGTAAATATGCAATTGACGACTTGTGAATTTCCATTTCTTTTCGTCAGTTGTTCCGTTGTATTGTACTACATATTTATTATCATCATCAACCTCATCCCATTACTATATATGATTTTCCATGAAAAAAGTAAACTGTAGCAGATGATTGTATGACATGACATGAGTTAGTTAGATAGTTTGAGTATTATAACATGACTGTCTGTATATAAATATGTATTTACACGGAAATTCTCTTTCGACTATATAGTAAAGACTACATAGACACATTTGAGTTTGAGGTTTTTGGGATTTTCCAAACAAGTTCATGATTTTGCTTCAACTCTACAATCTCGTAGAGAGCATAAAGCAGTAGTTGTGAGGGAATTTTTGTTATCTTTTACCTCACGCACTACAACACTAAACTAACTATAAGTTCTCTCACTCAAGGACTTTTTGTTGTATATCCTAATAATCAACATATATATATATATATATATGAATCAGGCAGAGAGTATGTGCAATTTTATAACTGACGTATATTATTAGTAGATATAAAAATGGAAAAAATCAAGTCGTCAAATTAATGAACTCTTGACCAACCAACCAACCAAATGTAACAATGAAACTAATGAATTACTTTTTTTCTCTGTCTTTATTTTATTATAGGATGCAAAAGGTGGCCGTACAGCTCTGCATTATGCTGTAGAAAGAAATCACGAGTCAGTTGTTAGTTGCTTAGTTAGAGAATGCAATTGTAATTTAGAAATTGAGACTTATGGTGGACACACAGCTTATCAACTTGCCTCTGAAAATAATAATAAGCTGGCTCAAGTCTTACAAGCTGTAGGTGCTATTCCGCATCCGTTATCTATGGATGATGAAGACTCTGATGATTATTCAGATGAAGAAATTGATAACGAGATCAAAGCTCAGTAATATATATGCCTGTGACAAGACAATGTGACAACAAAACAACAATATAATATTATTTGTTGTAAAAGTATTATTTTAGTAGGCAAATCCCAAGTCCAACCATGTAATACCAAATCGCAGTAGGAATCATTATTATATATCGTTATATATATATTAAATTGTTTTTGTTTCTTTTAAATTGACAAAAAATATGTTAAACTTTTTAAAAGAAAATGAGATAAGGAGCATTGTATTGTATAAAAATGTACATAATATTGTAAATGCACAAAGATCTACTATTATCTATATATAAATTGTTGCTAAAAATGTTAAGAATGAATAAAACAGACAATTTCCTTTTTTATTACTAATCGTAAAGAAGTAATAATACTAGTAGTCTCATGTGGTTTTATTACGGACAAATTGCACAATATTACTCTATTGAGATAGGTCATGAAAAAAAACTATATAGTGAATCTTTCTGGAAAATCTATTATAGTTAAAGAATATCATTTCATTACTGTGTGAATTTTCAATTTGCACTACTCTATGAGGAGCATTTTAATTATAGTATTGTAATTAAACAATATATTCCTTCTTATCTTCTCAGTTTTTGACGTCAATGCTCAATTAATGAGAGAGAGAGTAAAAATGTTGGAAGTCAGAAAAATTAATGCCGACGCTATTTCTGTTGGGTTTTTCATATTACCATCAAAGTCAAGGTTGTTTACATCATACTAACTATATATAATAGTATTATATAGAGAGTGACTCTTGATCAAGTGGCTTTGTGTCCACCTTTGATTTTTGTGATGCAAATGCTAATGAAGCAACGAACTTGTCTCTCTCATATCACTTTACTCTCTTCTTATACTTGTTTACGTATATAGATATATTATATGCTGCTGGACTGGACTGGACAGAATTAAGAGGATTAACAAGATTATACCAATATTTTCAATTGGATATATATCTAACAGTTGTTGTGTGTTATGTATACTCTCTACTGTCTCTACTATACGTTTATGTAATGACGACAATGCAAAATAATGATGGGCATCATAGCATATAGCAGCATATGTAATATGTATCAAGTTGTTGTTGTTTTAGACGAAAGAAACTTTTGGTAACATTATTATATCGGAATTTCCAAGAAAAATAAGGAGTGTATAAAAATCTCTCGTGATCTTGTCTTATATATATATATACTTGGAAAATAAGAAGAGAGAGAGAGAGACAATTAAATCATCTACTATATGTCTGTTCTACTATAGTATATATACTCTCATCTCTCAGGTAAACTCGCCTACTTGAGATATACTTACATATATATGTAGTATATACCTTCCTCCTCTTTAGTTGATGTTGATGATGCACCTTGACAAAGAAATAACCTTGTGGCGAAAATTCCGACATATAATTCATCCAATCCAGTTGTCAAACAGCTTTAGTATATTCATTATGCAAATATCTTATAAATGCCATGATCCGTGTGTGATCACATAAAAACAAAAAGAGAGTGTGAGAGGTATTATAATACTAATGTGATGTTGAGACAAATGTTTATAATGACTGCAATAAACAACAATGAATTCATTTCCATTCATTATAATTTATACACACATACTTAGATTCTTTGAGTATATATGATGTCTACTGTCTCATTTGCATGCAAGTCCATCCAAACAACATTTATGGTGTTGCAAATCTGGAAAACCAGAGTTTTTTCTTCTATCAACCTTTCTATGTCTTATGATTATTATTACTCAATGCGCTTTGAAAATTGACTAATACTGAAGAGGGGATGAGTGAGTCATTTTCTCAACAATAATGTTTGTTGGAAATTAAATAGTGTACAGAGTTCATGTGAAAAAATTTACCTTCTGACTGAGTAATATTTCCAAAGGATGAGTTTTGGATACTTGCTACGTTGAAATAATACTCATTGCTTCATTAGTTGTTTCCTTATGAGTCATCCTATATATGAATGAGTGCGTAAAACCCTTTTGTGAGAAGATGAGCAGGAGAATGAGTCAACTTTTTTAAGACATGATTTTAAGTTTGATAAAAAAAACTTGTAGCGTTTTCCCCTTTACGAATGAGTCATCTTATGTAAAATAATAAGTGCAAAAGATTATGTATATGTAATAAATTTGGTTTTATTTTATTGTCGACGAGATGTAGATTTTTTTTACGATTTTATACACGTGTGTTTACAGGTAAAACATTTCATTTTATCATATTCATATTACAATTGACTGGCATCAAGATAGTAATTACATAGTAGTGTTCTTGTAAAGAAACATTAAAACCAAAAAAAAGGAATGTAATAAGAAATTTTTTGAATAAAGCATGTTGTATCATGATAAAACGCAAAAAAAACTTATAAACTATATAAATCATATTAGGCTGCATACATAAAATTAAATTCTCTAAAACTAACCGACTAATTTATTTTAAAAACTGAGCTGATACAATAAAATGAATATATTTATGATAATACTCTATGTAATTCAAATATATTTAAAGCTTCTCTTGCTTGACCGTCGTATCTCACTTTTATACTACTACTTTGATTCCTTTTAATACATTTTGTTTGCTATTATGATTTATATAATAAACACATTTTTATTTTATACATATTACATCATATCTACTCATTTAATTAGACACGTATTGCTAATTTATATACTATATATATATTCACATGAAATATACAATTTGACATTCAGTTTATACACATTTACTTATCCTTCGTTACACTTTATAGGATTATTTGCAAATATAGGTTTTTTTCTTTTATTCTCTACTTTTTATTACAAAAATTAAATGATTATGTAATAAGGAACTGGAAAAAAGTGAAATGAATATACTTTTAGTAAAGCATCTTAAAAAATGAAAAGGAATGTTACAAAGCACAAAAAATGCTTAAACATTTCTAATAAAGTATATACCTTTTTCATCATTTAAAAGGAACGTATAATATAATATGTGAAATTTCAACACACTAGTACTATTTGAGTGTACACTACGCAGTTCTTTTTGCATATTAGATTGTCTAGGGTCAGGATCAACAGTCTGTATAGTTTTCACTTTTTTCAGATTGTGATTATATTTTTTTGATTGAGAAGAATACTTTTTAAAACTCACTTAATTTCGTTAAAATGTCTTTAAAACAAAGCCGCATGGCATAACACAACTATTAATAAAACATCGCAGATTACTTCTATGCTATATAAAATGTTACAGCTTGTAACATTAAAAAGACCTTTCTTTTGCTTACTATATATATAGCACCTTTCTAGATCTAATGCTTTAGCTGCTTTTCTCTTTATTACAAAATTTTGATAATTTTTTCTTCTTTCTAATACATTAATACAGTAGAGTCTCATAATATATCATTTCGTTTTGTTTGTACATTATAACAGCTCATGGCATGAATGACAGCTCATCTCTCCCATGAATCATAAATGTATTACATCTCTTTATGGTTTATATATAACTCTCTGCTGTAGTGTATAGGCCTATTAATGAGAAATCACAACAAATTACCACATATATATATATATATATTTAATGTAATAATGGAAGCCACTGATTCTCTTTCGTTCTAATTATTTAATATTTATATGTAATGTAAAGTCAAAGTCTGAACGACAATGATGTTACGAAAGAACTCAATTTCATTTTTAGAAAGAACAAGTCACTGACTGACACTTCCTAATTCTTCCTACTACTACTCTCATTACATGTACCAATTATACATTACAACATTTTAAAATTTATTATTCTATCACTTTTGAGTTAAATGCAAGCTACAATGTGCATATATGTAAATCTAAATTAATTAGTAAGCATCACATCTGTTGACTTTAATTCTAATAGGTATATAATAAGTAAGTAGTAGATGTCTGTCTGAGTGACTAACTGAGTGAAGTGAGCTTATGTGGAGAAAGGACGACAAGAGAGAAAGATAAATCTAATTAGAAGCAATTTCCTTGCAATTTTCCAGTTTTAGAGAAGAGTGAATGAGTGACATGTTTGGAATTACTAATGAGTCTCTCTATGTGTATAACTTATTTAAGTGCGTATACATTTTGTATTATTAACTTTATAGTATAGTTATAGTAAGTAGTGCAAGGTTTTTAATCGGGCGGGTAGTTAATATATATGGTCCTTAAGAAATTCACATGTTATATTTAATTAGTAAAGTGAAGAGTATGGCAGGTATTGTATAAGTAGTAAGGTGTGGTTGAAAACTAATTACATTGCACTACTAATTTGGAAAATTGCTCTCTTACATGCTAACTACATATATCACTAATAAATTACTTTGTCTTTCTCTCTGTCTCTTTCGGCTACACAACATTTTATCACTACTATACTACTGTTAGATTGTTATACATTACAACATATGTATTATATGTATTGCAACATAGAGAAGAAAGAATTTTTTCGGTGGTTTTCTTTTAATTTCGTTGCTCAACTGATGAATGATTCTACATTTCTAATTTTGAGTAGATGCGAGAGAATATATATATAAAGTATATAAGCGTATTTTAGTACAAGTTTTTCGGTGTGTAATATATAAGCCAACAACACTAACTACTTAACACATTACAAGTCAAGGATGCTCTAAATTCAATTAGAGTACATCAAATAACATTTTGTTCATTCATCAAATGAGCTATAATACTTATTTACCATTTTTTTGCAATTTGCACTTTTCACAGTGTAAATATAATGTAGACATGTTACATACTAAGCAGACTTATTGTAGCACCTTATAACTTTTTTTGCTGACGACACAATGACGTCTTTCTATATATTATAATTTTAATATACTGCTAATTTTTAGACTTTTCTTCTGTACAGGGAATTTGTGCACAACAATTATTTTTTCACATTATATTGTATTAGACTATATCTAATATTTTTTTATCTACGCACGTACGTTTCATTCAACATTTTTTAATAACCAGTCTCTAATTGTAAATTGTGATTGCTTAAATTGCTAATAATATTCGTAATTGGTAATGTCTTGTGTGTTTTCTTTTACTCATCTTTTTGTTTACCATGTTGAAACTATTATATGCTAAATATATTTAGTATCTTATAGGTCGTTTATTATACTCTGTTTTATGTTACCCATTGTTTTTTTTCTTCAAGTCACAGGAGAGTACGTATACAAGAAGAAGAAGAAGAGTGTTAATAATTGCTTTAAAACATGAAAAAGTCTCAGGGTAAGAAAAAATGCTAGTCATATAATTATATATATAGTACCGTTGGTAATTAATAGCTCACTGTTTACATATTTTTTGTTGATGACACTGTTGAAAAGATTGACATAGGTAAATATTATATATAATATTGCTTGCTAAATTCAAAATTCTAAAATGACATTTTTCGTCTTATAATCATCTCTCTATCTCTTTTACTGCCTATATGCTATAGATGAGATTCCCATAATACAAACTTATTGCAACAGAAGAAATCTTTTGAATAAAATGATGGTGGTGACTGACGGATACTGCTTCGTACTTATTTATAATAATAATATTGTAGTAGGCCGTGTTATTTTTTTTTTCTTTCTTTTGAATGAAGTAAAACATTTATGTGGAATGAGGTAATGCGTGGAATGTACCACCCTCAGTGCCTTCACTTGATTCAGCTGCCAAACAATTTGATAATTCAGTAAAATCTTCGTTCTTCGAAATCTTGTGAAATGTTGCCCAATGTCTAAAAGAGAATAAGCATTAAAGAGAAATGTAATAATTGACAAATCGTGCGAATACTTTTTTTTAAGAATCATCATTTTTAATACAGACCTGTTCTTTCAACTCATGTAGTTTACGTAATACTTCTTGATGCCCAGCTTCCAACTGAGCTCTAATTTCTTGATACAATTTAGTCTTTTTAGCTCGTTCACTTACAGCTTTACTCACTAATGCAGTATCAACTTCTCTTTTCAGTCGATCCAATTCATTTCTATCTTTTGTTGACTTTGCTAGACGACGACCTTCTTCTTTTTTACAATTTGCTATCCATTTCATAACTTCTAAACTATCTTTTTCTTCCATTGTACCAAGCTGTTTGAGCTGTTTTCCCTGTGAATCCAAAATTGTCTTTTCCATCAGTCGAAAGAGTTCTACTTGACCTTTAATATAAATGTCTTTTTCAGCAGCAATTTTATCTCGAACATATTCTTGTGTATTAATTGAATCCTTTTTATGTAGTGTAACATCCCTAGAGGATACACAAGAAAACCTTTAGATACATACAAAGTAAATTATTGGTATAACTAAAAATAATAAGTAATATTATTATTTACAGATTTTGCTTTGATAATTTCTTGACTAATTTCTGATGACTACTACGCTTAGGTCCTTTTGCTATTTGTCTAACATCTTTATCATGTTTCTTTTTAACTTCTTCCAATTTTTTATCCAACTGAGCTTTCTTATCTTTGTACACTTTACTTTCCAAATACTGAATTAATGGTTCAGGATAAAATGCTTGTGCTTCACCACCAGTAGTTACTGAACCAAAAACTGCTAGATTTGGAGGCGGAGGAGCCATAGGACCAACAATACTTTTATCTGGTAAGGAATCTTTTTGTTGTACACCACCACTAGCATGAGGAGGAGGAGATCCAGTTGGTGAACCAGATTCAGGATTTAGGCTAGATTTTAATCTTACAGATGGAATTCCTAGAAAAAATTTAGTAATTATTATAAGCATATATGTGTATACAGTAATTAATATATATGTTTATTGTCTTACGTCCACTAATTCCAGCGGTAGAAACTTTAGTTGCTCCACTTGCAACAGCAGCAGCAATTCCTCCACCACCACCACTAGCAACACTAGTTGATAATACTGGATCATTACTAGGATGAATATTAGGCATATCACTATCATCATTAGTACTAGAGTCATCTCCTGCAGCTTCATCTTGTAGTACACAAAGTTGTTTTGCTCTTTTTTCCTTTTCACTTTGATATTTAATAGGATTGGCAAGTGCTAGAGTAGGTAAATATATTACCATTATGTACTTGATGATATGATTATTATTTATTATTATTATATTATTTATTTATTTATTATTACCATCAGCAAAGTCTGCAAGTCCATCAGGAACAAAGTCATTTACTGTTATATTGAGAAATAGTGTAGGAAGATTAAGTGGTTGACCACTTTCATTTCGTAGTGCTACATGTCTATAGCCAGGTCTTAATGCTACAACAGGAAGAACTCTATGTCCAATTAATTTCCCAGATTCCTCATATGCTGCAATTCTTATACATGCAAGATCTGGTAATACAACTTTTTTAAAGACAAAAGGTTCTTCATCATAAACTGGATTGATTCCATTATTTGGAATGATTTTTGTACGAAACTTTTTCTTGACTGTATCAGTTGGCAGAACCATACATGTCAACTTCAACATACGTTCCTATTCTTTTATCAGTAAGAAATTGACCAGAAATAACTTGAATTGACACTCTACCAGCTACAATTCCATCAACGGGAGACTCAGCGAACGGATCAAATGCTTTATTTTTACGACGCATAAAGTCAGGTTTGAGCAAATATCCTGTCTTGTTGTTCATCTCAAAAATCCCCAAATTTAGTTGCATTGGCAAGTCTATTATTATTATTAAAAATGAATGGCATTATTTATTATTATTACTATATTTGAACTCATATTTCTTACCCATTGTTTGATAATTTAAAGCTACTAGTTGACATCCAGCATTCCAAAATAATTGTGGCATAAAATTTGCAGAGTCAACTCTTGCTCCTTTAGGATATACTCTAGCTAGTTGATATTTATTGTAATTGACAAATTCTACAGGAAATTCTTTCAAAAGTGTCATAGCTTGCTTCTCATCAAAGGATGACATTTCATAACATTTCTTTCTATTTGCTGCAGACTCAAAACTACTAAAATGTACAGGTTGTACATAATTCACTAAAGCAGAAATCTCTGCTCCAGCTTCAGATTCTTTTCCTGCTGTTCCTTTATCACTTTGAGATGTTTCTAAATTTTT
>VCNE01002210.1:0-11674 GCA_009869805.1 Oncopodura yosiiana
TTGCGGTTCATTCTTCTTTATTTCTCATAGTCCCAATACAGTGTGCTCAACTCATTCATCAATGACAACTGTCATTGACAAGTATCACTTTGAATCATAACTGTACGAGTGTAGTGTTGAGAATGTTTTTTTTATCACAATATAGTAATATGTATAGTTGTACTTCAGGTTGCTAAAAATGTACTCATCTATTCACTTTTGCAATCATACTGGCCCATTAATTCTGACTAAAATTGATATTGTCTTGTACTCAATTGTCCTTGAAGTACCGTAAGTGAAGAGTGAACAACAATGTACTATAAATGCACATCAGCACAGTAATATTTGACTCAGTCAGAACTCATTAAAAATGTCATTAACATAATGGCCAACTGTTATTAACACATCTTCTATCTCTCTCTGAACCACATCAAAATACCATTCTAAATGTTCTTCAAGTGCATCCCAACAAAGTATTAAAAATATATCAAACACTAGAAGCTTCCATATTAAAAATTTACAAATTAGAATCCACTTTAACACAATTTTTAGTTTTATTTTCCACCACTTCCATTTTTTCTTTTTCACTGGAATTATCACTGGAACTTTTACGACAGCCAATGCTGTAGTAGTAGTAATCAAAGCTGTTGTTGTTGTTGGAGGAGGAGTTGTAGTTGTAGTGGTGGTGAGTAGTAGTTGTCTAGTTTTGTCAATTATAGATTTAACTATCCATACCACATGGGATTTTCTTCATTCTTTATAAGAGAAAAGTGTTTGAAGTAGGAAACACTTTTTTCATATAAGAGAAGTAATACATTCCATGTTGCATATGGATAGTTAAATCTCACAGTAGTTGTCGTCGTCGTTGTAGTTGTTGTAGGCATAGTCGGAGGTGGGCAAGACGGACAGATTCCGACACCATTTGGACATATACATGTACATATTTTAGCAAAAGCTCTATTTCCTCCTGGTCTATCCATAATTGGACGAGTTTCTGAACAAATCATGCCAACTCCACCTAACAGAATATGCAAATGTTGCCTATTATGTTAATAAATGTACATATTTTAGCAAAAGCTCTATTTCCTCCTGGTCTATCCATAATTGGACGAGTTTCTGAACAAATCATGCCAACTCCACCTAACAGAATATGCAAATGTTGCCTATTATGTCAATAAACAGGAATAAATAAAATTTGACTTCTCACCTGCACATCTTGCTGCACAATCCTGCATGCATCTCGGAAGTGCGGTAGGGTCAGGATCAGGAGGATTATCTTGAAGACCACCCGGAAATCCACCCATAGGAGGTGGACACCACTTTTTAAGGAATATAATGAGTTGAATTATGGTAAAATAAAGTTATTATTAAATATCAAACTTACATTAGTGTCAAATTGAGATGTAGGAGCCTATAGAAATTGAAATATTTATAATAATGATACATACTTGGCTATGAATAAATTTCTTACGTTTGGATCACATGAACATGGACATAAACATTCGCCATTAGTTTCACATCCTTGTTGTGTAGGGTTCAAAAAATTTCCACAAACATGATCAACTAGTTTATAACAGGAGAAGAAAATTAATAATTACTAGGTAGTTAAGGTTTATGAATTTCTAACCAATAAGAGTGACCTAGCATAACATGGTTAGCTACTGATGGATGATTGCAACTTCTGATGATAATTTGTGAGTTGATCTACAGTAAAATTAAACTGTTGAGGCAATTCATTTAATATTTTTTCGGAAATGGACTTACTGTTGATACTAGCAAACACAGTAGTAGTACAAATGAGTTCTTGTAACAGTACCATAAATTACTCATTGTAAGGACACTCACTCCTTCATTATGTAACACTTCTAATTAACAATTCACAATTAAAAACTCAATAAGTGATGAAATTACTACTTTTCAACTTTTCATGTATCTCATCTCGACCACAGAAAAAGAAAACACTAACTGCTCAACGAATGATGCTTGCTAAGAAGTTCTTAGTAAGAACTGTAAACCTTATAATATAAATAAACTTGAGATACATATACGTCAACCACTAGTCAAAAAATCTTACTTATTGTTAACATAGTACAACAAATTAGAAGTAATTGATATTTTTACTATTTGAAGAACTACCCACAAGTAGCGATTGTAATATACTATACACTTGTTCATTCGGACGCTACTTGTTCTCAAATGAAATGACTTTGCAAAACGTGAGAGAGAAAAGAGCCGGTAGCAAATTATATACATTGAACAATTTATACTGACCGTTTTACAGTATGGTAACGATTAAACACACGACTTTAATATAACTACACAAGATGAAAATAAGTTTGCGAGCGATACAATTTGTGTATGGTCCAATAATGAAAAAATTGTAAAGAAAGTCGTTATTCAAAGCTTTTTATTTCTTTGTTTACATTTTTTGTGTTGGTGGTGCTTTTATATTCTGTTGAATTTGAACCTCTTGTGGCCCAATTCTTCTTAGGAAATTTTCATACCTCTTTATAAAAGGAATTGATGTCATTATTTATTCACATTGAACGGAGATAGATGAATGATGAAAGCATAATCATTTGCTTTGCATGTATCTTTTTTCTCATAGAGTAGCACTTCGTTATATGGCTATAAAATATGTAAGCTAAAAGCTTATTATAGGAAGAATAATAAACACAAAAATGAAAAGATCATTCGAGATGCTTCTACTTTTGGTGGTGTGGTGATGCTTGATAATGCAAAATAAAGAGTTAAAATGTATAATAATGTAGGACAACTCATGAGATGCTTCTTTGTGGTAGGGCAGTTCTTTTTATTTTTTCATGTGATTAGCAACAGGGATTAGGATTTGATGTGTTGTTCAGAATTATTAGATGAATTGCACAATACTTTGAAATAAAAATGTCACCATATGGCACAATAACTATAGAACTGCAGTTTGGTAATTTGCTGCTTCATAATTTTCAACTTGACTCGCTTTAATCAAATTCAAGTCTTCTCTTGAATGCTTGCTCTCTTCGCGTTTGCTTATCATAATACTCTGAGAAACTTCTTACAACCATTGGGATTGGTAAGCTGAGTATAATCACTGTTGATATCAAAAAATTTACAATTCATTTATTACAAAAAAATGTGTATGTCATACTATGTAGTATATCTCTCACCTCCACTAATTGCTGTGCAACATGCTATGATTTTTCCCAGTAAAGTTACTGGTGTCACCTAATAAAAACATTAAGTTGGTTCAAATGTCAATCTAATTGAAATGAATTAATTAATTGACCGTACATCGCCATAACCAACGGTACAGATTGTAATTACAGCCCTATGGTTTAATATTACAGTTAGATTATTATGTGTCTCCCTGTGTATGTTTTACATTACCAATAGAAAGCAGTTGGAATAGAGTTGAAACCAACATTGACATCCTTTTCAGCAAAATACATCAAAGATGAAAAGACCATTACACATATTGATATGAAAAGCAACAAGACGCCTAAGACAATGTGTCCAAATGTTATTAATTAATTATAGTTACACTGTTATACTACAGATACAAAATTCTCTTACCGAAATTGTTATACGAGTGCCGTATCGTGTATCCTAGGGCTAGAAGAGACATATAAAATAATATTTCATTTTGTTTGTTTGTAGATCCAAACTGTAGTCTCTAAAATTGATACAATCGTAAAGGTACATCACTGTATGATTGAAATGATTGTAGCAAAATTTTGAAAATATAAATTATATCACATCAGTTCAGATTGAATCAACTTTAGACTATACTAGTTTGGAATCTATTCATTTTTTGAATGCAATTATGTAATACCTTGAAGACCAGTTGAGTACCGTGCTAATTTACACACTCGAAATATCCTAAGGACTCTCAGCACCTACAGAAAATTATAAACATTACAATATCAGATGCCACCCATAGACTAATAACTAAGAATACTCTTCTTGAAATGCTTGAGAAAAATTACTCTAAACAATTAAAAATAGAATAGTTCTTTATTATATAACTAACCTGCAACACTTTACCAGAGTGATGACTCTTCTCAAGCATAAGTGAAATATAAAACGGCAAAATAGCTAAAATGTCAATCCAATTAAAACTTGTTTTAAAAAACTCCACTTTATTTGGACAAGTCATTAATCGAAGAATAAATTCGATGGTAAAATATGATATACAAATGTCTTCGATCAAATTAAAAATCTCTCTTCTAACAACAAGTGTTGTACCATCTGGGTCATCATCATCTGATGTATCAGCAATTGCTCCATAGTTGTCACTAGAGAATATATTAATTTCATACGTTTTGGTTCCAATCGAAGTTGTTATATTTGAAGAAGATGATTGTAATGTCAAATTTCTTAGTTCATCTATAGACTTTTGTAACAATAAATCGCATACTGTTTGGTTCGTACTGATACAGTCATACGTCTCTGTCCCTTGAACAGATGAAGCAGCTAGTGAAAGAGCCGAAAGGAGAATAAAAAAGATACTAATCACTGCAACTATTTTTGAAGGAAGTGTAATAGGTTTTTCAAAAAGATTCCAAATTTTTTTCTTGTATGATGCTAATCGTCCATTTCCAAAATTGTCATCTTCTCTCTCAGCCATAAATTCTGCATCTAATTCTACTTCATGTTGAATTTCTGCCTTTTTCTCTAAATATCTAAATTGACAACAAGCATCCAAACTTAGTTCATTTACATTCCAATATTTCATCTCATCCCAAAATTCCATAACACATATTTCATCGACTAAATGAATTGTTCCTTTTCTGTATAATGCAAGAATAGCTTTGAAACATGTTGGATTTCTAGAGAGATATATAAAGGTTATTATTACATAAATATATGACTGATATACTTATTGATACAAATTATTGGCAAACCTGTCAAAATAATATTCATTTTGACATAAGCTGTAGTCATCACATAGTTTCATTAGTTCTTCATGTGAGTTACAATTTGCAAGTTTTCCTAATCTTGTTTCAGGAAATTTATTTAAACTATTCCATTGCAACTCATGTCGATCACCTCCTACATTAAGAACAACACGACTACTTGTTCTACTGTATTTGATAATTTTATCTGAGAGTTGTTCTGGATAAAGAAATAAGCTTGGAGCCATGCAATTTGATGGTGGTGAATTTTTTCGATTGATGACATTTGATATAGTTTGACTAAATCTTGATTTTGGTGGATAAACCACTGTATTGCTACTGTCTCTCTCTCGGTTGTTGCTCATATTGTCATTTTCGTCATTTCTAGAAGAGGCTCCTCCAAAACGATCTAGAAATCGAGTCTAAATGAACAAAAAATTAAAGAATTTAAAATGATGATATGTTTTATGCAATAATAAGATGGGCGGATTTGCAACAGAAAATGATTGTCTCAAATTTTAATACCAATTTATTTGACTAAAATAATTAAAATGACATTCTCAATCGAGATACTTTCTCTTTTAAACTATTACTAAAACTTGTCCGATGATTATTTCCAATAGTTTTGACAGAATTTGATTCCATTTTCTCTGCTTTCAATTCCCAAATAAATTCTCGTAGTTTCTTCTGTCGCTCATTTTGTATGTCATAATAGTACATAAAGTTGTGAATGAGGTTTGGAATATGAAATGATCTGAAAACAATTAGCAAAGGATTTTTACATATGTAATTTCCATATTATGTAAAAATATTTTTAATGTACTTACGTCAAAACTACTGATGATATTGCTGTAAATGAAGCCAAGACTTTTGCAATTATACTTTGGACTACAACATCTCCATAACCAACTAAATAGATAAAACAGTAGGAACACAAACAATAAGGTTATTGATGACTCGTTAAAGAAAATTACCTGTAGTAAGAGTTAAAATTGTAAAATACATCGTTCCTGGAATACTTTCAAAGCCTTTAGTTCCATAAGGCGATTCAGCAAAGTACAATAAGCAAGAGAAGATGAATGCATTCATTGAAATAAAAAGAAGTAAAAGACCCAAATTTGATTTTACCAAAGTATATCCCAAAGCTGTAAATAAAATATAATAATTATATATTAATATACTATATAAGAATTATTATCATAGTATTGTAATACCTTGTAATCCATTCGAGTGACGAGATAACTTTAGCAATCTTAAGATCCTCAATGTTTGTAAGAAACGAAGAATTCTTTTTCCTTTATGTAAATTAGTCAGTACTAGACCAATGTAAAATGGTGCAATTGAAATTAAATCCGTAGCATTTAAAAATCCTTTAAAAAATTCCAATCTGTTTGGACAAACTAGCAATCTCAAAAGATATTCTACTGTAAAGAATGCAACACAAAGTGTCTCAACTAGTGGAGAATACGACGGTCCATTAATATACATTTTTGGACGAGTAGGATCATCATTATCATTAATAATATTAAATATTTCTTCTCCTGGTGTTGTTGGTGTTGTTGTTGAATTATCATCATCATCATAATTATCAGAAATGGTTATGAGTTGAACCATTGGATTAGGATTCCAATTTTGACATATTGAGTCATTGTGGCCAACACATACTATTTGTTGTAGTTGTGGAACTGTTAAAAGTAGAATGTTAACTGTTGATAAAATGATGAGGCATATTGAGACAAATGATATAATCTGTAAAGAACGTAATATTAATATTAATTTCATCTTAGTTTTTTTTCGACTTACCTTGGCCTTTATTGTTATTGGATTCTCAAGTATTTGCCACACAATTGATTTATACTTTAACCAAGTATTACTCTGAAAATTCTCACTTTCAGCTTTAAGTTTTTGATATTCTGTGAGTGCTTTTAAAATCTCAGCTTCTCTTTTCATCTCATGTTCCAATTCTCTTTTTTTCTCAGCATACTTCAATAAACAACAATGCTCCAATTGTGTTTCAGAAATCCCCCAATATTTCAATTCTGATGATATATCTTTTGCTGCTAATTTATGTGAGAAATGGATTTTATTTCCATTCGTTCTGTAAAGATTGAGAATTGATGGAAATGCTACGGAGCGACGATACCAAATGACTTCATTTTGATCTAAATTGTAGTCATCACAAATTTCTAGTTCCAAAAGTAGTTTTCTATCATCATCACTACCAAAAAATGATTGTAAATGACCTAGGCGTGTTGATGGAAATTGAGCTAATTTTCTCCATAGAATTTCGTATGTTTTTTCATTAACAGTTAATTTTATTCGGCTTCTACTACTATTACTGCTATGGCTTGAAGAAACTTGTTGTTGTTGTTTACTTTTGATTACATCTATTGTACTTGTTGTACTGGCTGATGTTGATGATGGAGTTAATGATGAGTTTCTTGACGATGACACTAAATTAGTTGATGAGTCTGTTGAGTCTCGATGTTGCTGTCAATGTGAATAAAGGATGAAGAAGGAAAGGCAAAGGTTAAAACTGTGAAATCGAACAATAAGGCATTTCTTTTTGTATACAGTATAAAGTAATGGTGTTTTTATTTGTCATTAAAGAGAGCACAAGTTATTATAATATAGTCAAACAATTTTTTGTGATGATAACAATAATAATATATAGTAACTTTAAGTTCTTTTTAGTCATGGCTAAATAATAATAATAATAATGAAATTTTGAGTATTATTTCAATATATTAAAAGATAAATGTGATCTATAGCAGAATATTTATTTACAATCTCTCAACTTCCGTTCCTTTACCTACCATATTACCTGTCGTGGCATTTGTCGATGGAACATCATTACTATCTTTAGTATTGGATCTCTTTCTCATTTTAATATCTTCACTTGATGGAGAGCTTCCTCTTCCAGTAACTTCACCAGGAGTTAATTCTCTACCTTGTAAAGTTACTTGTAAATAATTTGAGCCTTTTGGTGCTTCCATATCTTTTTGTCGTTTTAAAGCTTTTTCTTTTCTTTTTTGCTCTTCGTAGAATTGTCCAAAGTTGTTGACAACAAATTGGAATTGGTAAAGCGATAACAATTACGCCGCATACAGATGTAGCCATTGCGATTACTTTTCCAAAGAAGGTTACAGGAGTTACGTCACCTTAAACAAAAATAATGATTTTATACTTTCTTACTACAACTCTACATATATAAACAATTTCATTTAATACCATATCCAACCGTTGTCACTGTAAATTTACAAAAATTGTATTAATTATTTTACATGTATACTCACTATGTATTTTTTATAATAAATAGAACTTACTGGTAATAAGAGCCCCTAAAGAGATGACCACAAAAATCAAATTAAAAGAAGATTTATGATCTAGAATCAATCTTATTTAACTTACACCAAAATGCTTTGGGAATACTCTCAAAATTTTCATTGGCTTCTCTTTCAGCAAAATAACCCAAAGATGAGAATATGATGACTCCCACAGACAGAAATAGTAAAAGAACACCTAAATCTTTATAAGATTGCCTTAATGTATATCCTAAACTTTGAAGTCCAGTGGAATGCCTTGCTAATTTGAAAATTCGGAGAATTCTGATCTGTCATTACATAAAGCATATATTAATTCACATAACATAACATAAGAGTATTTTCTTACAATTCGCAACACTTGCAACAATCGACCAGTTTGTCCAAACTCAGTTAGAATCAAAGAAATGTAAAATGGAAGAATTGCAATTAAATCAATATTGTTGAGCCATCCTCTCAAGAATTTCTTTTTATTTGGTGCTGCTAAGAATCTGAGAACGTACTCAATGGTAAACCAACTAATGCAAACAATTTCAATAATATCCATTGCTTTACTCTCTCCTAAAATAATAGTAGCATCAATACTTGGTGATAATCCAGCAGCACTTGTAGAATTATTGTCATTATCATCAGCCTTAGTATTTGTTGTATCATCTAAACTTCCTAAGACTACATCACCACCATTTGCAGCATTAGCCAAAAGAATATTACATGCAGTTTGATTTGAGCCTTTGCACTCGTACTCTTGTAGTTCAGGCATTGTTGACAAAACTAAGGAAATTGTCGAAAGGACAATGAAAAAGATTGAGATAAGAGCTACAACTTTGCCTGCATGAGTAGTCGTTTCTTCAAAAAGGTTCCAAATAAATTTTTTGTATTTAGAAAGCTTTCCAGTACCAAAGTTTTCTACAATGGCACTACGCTCAAAGAATTCTGTGTCTTTTTTGATTTCTTCAGAGACCGAGTCTTTCTTTTGTAGAAATTTGTATTGGCAACATGTATCTAAATAATTGTCACTTATTCCCCAGTATTCTAAGTCTATAAATCAGATCAAAGGTATTAAGGATTATATTTATTTATTTTAAGTAGTATGAAGCTTTTTTATACCTTCTGCATATTTAGACAAGATATGAAATGAAAAAAATGTAAATAAATTGATATTATGTAAATAAAAATGCTTTTTAGATAAGAAGGTGTAGTAGTGTACCAGAAAAATCCATGACGCAAATATCATCAACAATATGTAACTTTCCTTTTCGATAGAGATTAAGAATAGATGTAAAAGTTCTTGGATGGCGATCGAAAAAATATTCATTATCTAAAAGGGAATAGTCATCACAAATTTCCATCTGAGACCAAGTTCAAAAGAAGAGTTGTTTAGAAAGATTATATATATACTTGGTAATTGTTGTCTAATATTACCAGAGCTTCATGAGAATTGGCATCTCTTAATTGACCAAGTCTAGTTTGAGGTAATTTATCAAGAGAATCCCACATAACTTCATGAACACTTCCTCCTACATTTAAAACAACACGACGACTACTTGCTTTACTTTGAAGTATCATTTCTTTAGTTGGTCGATTTCCTAATAAGTTTACTATCTGCTGACTGTTTTTTAGATTTGGTATCTTTATGACTACTGTTAGAAGAGAAATCTTGATGAGTGTCATGTTGTTGTGGCTCATCTTCTCCTCCTGTTGTTGTTGTCTCAGCTCTTGGAACCCATATGACAGTAGGGCCAGCTTGTTTCTCATTTTCCTGCTTCAATTAAAAAAAACATATCTAAATTATTCCAGTTCAATTTGGATTTCATTATCTTTATTATTTATTTTTTGGTGTATAACGACGACTGTATGACATGAATAGTATCTATACGTCATTTCCTTTTTAAATCTTTTTAAGGCCAAGGCGAAAATCTCTGTCTAGTGCATCACAACAACCTCATCATTTTAAAACTCATTTGCAATTACTTCTATATCTCAATGTCTATATTTGTATCTAACTACATCTCTTCATTTATGGCCACTGTGTGTGTAAATGTAGACCAACAGAGAGAAAAAAGAGAGTAGTGTGAAGAATACTTTTTTAATACATCAAAAAGTTAAAAAGTATCAAGTCATAAAAAACCGGTTATAGAACGCTTCCTTAACCTAAGTCACGTTTTAAATTCATTTTGTTTATATATTGAAACTTTATACCTTAAAAACTGTAGTGTGTATAAAATTCACTTTAGAATTCTAATAATTATTATTCTATTGCATGTCACACTCGACTCTCGCACCAGAAAATCAATAATGAATAGGTAATAAAATTATTGTAACCTACCTTATCCATGTTTTATGTTCCCCTTGTTTGTAAACACTAAAACTTTAGCACACACTTGAGAAATTTCTTGAGTCATACAACAATTAGAAAAATTCTTTGAATTCTTTATTTCTATCGTCACATAATCGGGTCACAGGTCACATTTATACAATAGAGAGCGAAGAGAGTAAGTGACAAGAATATTTTATAGAGAGCTCAATGGAGGAATGAAGTCTCTACATTAATAGTTGTTATTTGACTGAAGAAGATTTGCTAAGAGTAAGCTTTGCAAAAAGACTTTGTGACTATGTGATTTAAAAAATGCTTGTTGCAAAACTTGTTGTTAGTTGGTTCAGTTCATTCATTTGTATCATATAGTCTCTTGTAGTAAGTTGTAGTTGAGTGAGAGTATATACAAAATACTTAATATAAATACAATACAAGAGTGTAAGTAAAGAGTTAGTGGTGGTGGTTGCTAGTTTTAGTGATGGTATTTAGTTGTTAGTTCAAGTGATAGAGAAGAATATATAGATATGTGTATATACTTACTTAGTTTTGTATGTGCAAAAAAGTTAAATATTATAATGGTGGTGGTTGCTAGTTTTAGTGATGGTATTTAGTTGTTAGTTCAAGTGATAGAGAAGAATATATAGATATGTGTATATACTTACTTAGTTTTGTATGTGCAAAAAGTTAAATATTATACTACCCTTATTTGCATATACACATTGGTCATTTTGGTCATCAAATATAGTGAGTGAGAGATATATACAAATTGTATGTGTATCATATATAAAATATGAGATAGGATATAAAGTTAGGACACACACAATATAAGTTAATAGGATGATGAGGATGAGTAGGCAGAAAGAGATTATTTGTAGTCAAGTAGTATCATCTCATCTTCATTATTGTTGTCTTGTCTCAACTCCACAATAATACGGGTGGCCATAGATTATATTATAATGAAACTGAATATACATGTGTATAAGAAAGAGTGATTGTAATTGTGATTTACAATTTGCAAATTACACAATAAGTCTGATTGACTATAAAACTGACCATGAGCTAAGGAATATGAGACAGAAAAAGAATCTATATTTAAAGCAGGAAGCAAAAGTAGAGAGAGAGCACAATAAAAGTTAATCCAATTTAATGTAAATTTATCAATTGTT
>VCNE01002215.1:0-14321 GCA_009869805.1 Oncopodura yosiiana
TCTATATAAAAATATTATGAAGCGTAAAGAAGTATTGTTTTTGCTTGCAATTGAAATAGAAGGCATTTGCATTGTTGTGTACAGACTATGATATAATATTTTTCATGTCACGTTCACCCTAATATATGTAAAAGGTAACACAGAAACACACAAATCAAAGTGACAATGATGATTGCACTACTATATACATTGAAAATTCTAATTAAAAAATTTACTTCACGAGTAATAATAAATAGCTCCCACATGTATTTAATTTAAAACCCGTTAGGGTTGTTATTATATATTTACCCTTTTGATTGCAAGCTGTCAGATTGTTGTTTAGTGTGGAGGAATAAGTAAAATTTATGTCCTTTTGTGTTTGTGTAACACCTTAAAATAATGATATATCTTTTAAGAAACTGAACCATTTTAAAAAGAGAATTGTTTAATATAAGGCTTTTTAGCAATGTACAGTATTTCCTAGTCTGATATTGAAATTCCTTATTGAAATTTGCACTTAGCATTTACTACTGTACGCTTACCGTTATTATAAAACTTCCTTTGAAGTTTGTAGTCAGAGTATACAATTTCTGGTTGCTTACATTTTCAGTAAATTTTGTACATTTTCTTTTGCATTTTATGTCCCTGTCACGAAGTTGCTAATATGTGTACATAAAACTATGAGAGTATAGTAACCCTACCCTATGAATTAATTTTACATTTATTATTTATTTGGTCACATTTTTTAATGTTCTGCTATGTTGGTTGACCAATATAATCAATATGTACATGATTAGCTTCCCTGTTGTATTGAAATTGAAAAGATATATCTTGTCTACACTTTCACTCGTTCAATTCAAACCTCATGTAATGTGTAATAATAATTACAGGAATGTATTCAATATGAGTACATAAAAAGAGTCTGAGAACCATAAATCATAATTGAATTGAAAAGTGGTACAATTTGTGATTGGAAATTGGAAGCTTAGTAAATAATTAGATTACATTATGATTATAAACAAAAAAAGTAATTGGTTTCAGTGTGCTGGCTATCTACTAACTATGATGGTTGAATATATGAGCTAATTTAACTTTATCTTTGTTGACTTGATGGATTATTTATGACACTTAATTAATTTTGGCGAAAAAAACTTGTGCAAAAAATGCTACGAACTTCGAAGCCATTTAAAATTTATTTGAAGAGACAGTAAACAAATTTTACAGTTCAGCATATAGAAAAGTGTAGATTTATTCAACAAATTAAGTTTATTAATTATCAACCTTGATGAAATTTTTGCATGGATAAATTCTTCATTTTATTTTCCTTCACACCAAAAAAGGATCAAGAAGACGACTGTGCATCAACCTATTGCTTTTAAAGTGGGAGTACAGACTTCTTTACTCATGGTCATTTCCTCAAAACGATCAACAATTTATGACACCTGTTTCAGAGAAGAATCATATGCATTGTTTATACTACAACTCATAAACTAAAGTTTGTCACATTAATTTGCATCCACTCAATATAAGAATTTGTAAATTAATTCCATCACTAAATTTAAAATTTAAATATACTCTTATTCATTCATTATACATCAAGAGAGAGAAACGAGTGTTGTCACTGTACTTCAATATTCACTTCTCTTGGCTCTGATAAAACAATTCACAATTACATATTTCAAATCTCAACAACTGTCTCTCACTCTCGACAAGAAAAACAATCAAGATTTGCATAATGTGCATAACAATCATCAATCTGAAACATCTCCTTTCGCTTTTTTACCTCTGACAATTGTTTTTGCTTTACATTGGCCATTGACAATTTACACATCGCTCCCAGTAGTAGTGACACGTCAATGAAGTTCTCTTTTTAGTTCAGAAAGCTTATGTTGTGTTGTACTCCTTGTACTAAAGATTAGACATTTATTATTGCACCTTACAATGATGACCATCTACGAGAAGAAAACAAGCGTAACCCATATACATCCATCATACTAAACAACAAATAGAAAAATCAGACAGGTTTGTGAATTGTGACTCTAAAATGAGACAAAAGCAGCTTATTACTATTTACCCTTATCTCTGTTTGCCTATTGCCTTATTCGTAAATTATTTTTCATGTACAATAATCAAGTCCTCAACTTTGTCCTATGGTCACTTTGATTTGCCTACAAGAAGAAAAACTCTTTATGTACTAATAATAATATCCAAGAATTCAATTATGCACAATGATAGGATTACAACACAATGTGAATCTTATTATATACACACACTTGGGTCATCGTCGTCTTATCTCTCTACACTATCTTCTCTTTGCCTACAACAATTTTCTGCTACTTTGTAACGAAGGAAATTAGGACAAGAAATAGGAATAATTGACGCTTGCCAGTATATAATATGGCAATTACTTAGGATTACATTTTACATTCTACATACCTCGTTAGTATACACGAAGAAATGACACAAGAAAAGATAAGAATAAAACGAAAGTACAAAATATTATTATTGAGTAAATTCATCAAGTCAAAGAAGCTACACAAGGCCGCTATGACAGAGACTCTTTACACAAACACAGTAATAATAATTAACAATAATTATTCTAAAGGAGATGCTTTGCTTGCATGAGACGATTAAATTATCATCATCTCATCAGAAGAACTTGAGCATTGAAAAATCTAAAGTCTTCAAAGAGTAATTGGCTGAAGAGTCACGAGTCTTCCCAGCTTCTCATGCACAAAAGAGTCATAACTATAAAGCCATGACTAAATTAGGGAATAATGAGGAATCATCATATACTGTATAAGAGCCATACAAAGCTAAAAAGTATAAACAATTTAGGTAAAAGAGCTTCTCAAGTTAACCAATGAGTTTTGATTACAATTACTTTTTGGAAGCTGACGACTACAACAATCCAACTAATATAAAAACTCTCATGAAGAATTTGATGATAATGAAGAGACCAAATGTAGTCAATAAATTATTCTACAAGTGGAAACATCCTTGTTTGAAATCCTGTTTGACATAAATTTTTATATATATTGAGTAGTGAAGGACTTTCAGTTCATTTCTCATTATGAGTCATACTGTGAAGTGTATGCTATTAATTAAGCTTATGCATTTGAAATTAGAACAATTTAGTGCCCACCATCAACGAGATCAAATCAATTCTAAGTAACAAGTTGAAGAATTTATGACAACTAAATGACACTAGTTTGAGTTATATTGTCACTGTGTGCAATTGTACACCAAGTTGTAAATTACAACAATGTATATTATTATTACTCAACCTACCTCATATTATCTCTTTTGCATCTCAGCAGTTTACTCTCAGGGTGATAGTACTAAAATATATAAAGCAATTGTTGACCTTTTCCACTTTTGCTAGCAATGTTAATTGTTTCATGTAATAAAAGAGCTGAGCATTCAATTGAGCAAGTACCATTAAAATATTCAATTCAATTATTTCAAATTGCGTAACCCAAAGGAAGTTACGACTTGGCAATATGACTCCCATTTCTTGTTAAAACCAGCAGTGTCAATTGAGCTATTCACAAGTCGTTTTTATTATTGTTACAACATTGGAAAATGACAATTCAAATTTTTTTGCCTACATAATATCCACACTTTTGCTTTTTATATCATTGAGCCTTGACGGTCACACAAATTACAGAAGACCAAGCCCTTACTCATTAGTGTATGAGACAACATTTTTAGTCAGAATTGTTTTCGTTCAACAAATGACTATATCTGTCTTGATTTCAATGAAAACCCTACGCAATTTACTCAAAAGCACCTTGTATCTTTTATATACTATTTAGTCTTCTAGAAGTCTTTTTTCTATGGATTTTACACCTCTCTCACTTTTATTTACACCTCTTGTTGTAGTCATAAAAGAAGTTAATAAACTATGTAATCCATCATTGAGCAGAAACCGCAATCCAATATCATATATCGACAATAAGAAATTTTATTATATGAGACTTCATAAATGGACATCTACATAAAGGAAAAAGAACAAGAGGGAAATGTCAAGTGATCGGTAATAAAGTAATATATATAAAGTACTTATGCTGTTTTGAAATGACGCTTTTATAAATGTTTTCTTGTTATTTTTTCATGTAATTACTAAATGCACTCCTACTGATGTAACAGATGTAAATGTGATCACTCTTCTTATACTACATGACAGCTTATTATATGAGCTTATGTCCATGTTTAGTACTAAAGTAATTCTAGAAAAATCCTTATTTGTGGTCATAATTACATATGTACTTAATGTACATTGAGTAGTTTTCCTAAGACAATATAGTAGTATCATGTGCATAAACAAATAATCGTAAAAAAGCTTCAACCTAAATTCATAATCCTCTTGACTCTTGTGTCAATAATATTTCACTTTGTTATATAAAATAATTAGAAACATGACGTGATTTGACATGGCATGAGTACAAATGTCAACAGAAAAAACGTAACTTTTTGTTATATGTAGTAGAGAAGTAGGTTTAGAAAATTCTCTCAAGATTTCCATCTCATGTTATATAGTTAGTTAAAGAAGCATCATTAGTTATCTACTCTATACATCGCAATAGACTTTAACTAATTAATATATAGTCACATAAATCTTGACATTTAGTATATTTGTCAATTTAAAAAATCAATTAAAAATTTACGGTACTTTTAATATTCAATTTTCTATTTTTCATGTTTAACATGCAATGTACTAATATAGGTATCCTTCATTCTATAATTGCACGTGGCGACTTGACTGATTAAAAACTTATAATGTAAAGTTGAAGAAAAAATCCCACAATACTTTTTTGGTTTTACTTCAATGTCTAAAACATAAAGAGAGTAAATGTCGATAAAGATAAAGAGCTCAGTTAGATGTTAACTTCTACCAACAACAAGTAACATGAAGTTTTATCAAGGAAAGGCATCACATTTGCCCTTTTATTCCTTACAACAAAAAATGTGAAGAAAATTCTCATACACTCTTCTATTACATATAAACAAGGTAGCATTTTACTCTTTTTCTCGACACCTTTTCCATCCTCTCAAGTCTCACTAGAATTTTAACATGACATAGTATTGCAATTCTCAGGCCAAGCATTAATCATTATAGTTAAGAGCTCCTTTAAAACTGAAAAGTCAAGACATCCGACAGTAGACAATAATATAAGAGACAGTGAACACTTAATTTCCCGCACCATATAAAACTTGTAAACTGTACCTATAAAATACATTGTAAGCAGTTTTATTAACAGTACCACAACGACTTGAGTACAGTAACAACAAAACACGAGAGTTATTACAGTCTTTTTAGATAATATATAAAATACAACACTCTCCTTTACTAAATCAGAAATGTCCGTTTTTCATTTTTGCTTTGCTCTCTAATGCTTTCCTCTTTGCCTTATGCCTTTTGCTCATATATTATTTATCTGAACTATCAACAGTTTTTTTGTGTAATGCATGGGAGCTTCTTTTTCAAAACTCAGTCATTGGAAATAAAACGCATTATTATTACACAAATGCACCGTAGTTTTTTTCTTTCTTATTATAATTCCTTTTGCTATACATACTACTACTGTTTTACATTACATAAGAAGAACTGAAGCAATTAGCACGTCAGTCAAGTTTAATTAAATTTGCTTTTCATGCTAAATCCTTATAAACAAAAACCATTGCAAATAATCAACAACAATAGATTCTTTCTTGAATAGTCTATGGGTCAGTAGTTTTAAGAAACCCGTAATTCTTTTTTGGTGCAGATAATTTTATTATATGTATTAGTAGGTATGAAATGCGTGTAGTTCTGTTAGTTCTTTGTATACAATTATATAACTATAACTCCATTGGTGGTACTATATAGTAGATTAGATTGTTGATGATCAAATGTGAATTCAAACATTTATTACAGAGTTATGTGAAGGAGGCAAAGAAGAGCAATGGTACAGCTACCTTTTTTCTAATGTATGCAAAAAGCATTTAGAAAATCTCTTTGAAACGACCGGCATTCATGTTTAATGATAGATTAATGGTATGAAGTTTTCCTTTAAATGATGGTAGCTATGCTAAATGTTGTTGGTGTATTTTTCTTCCTGGATGGTTGATGAAGCAATTTGACAATAATGGCAGTTGCTGCATAATATTTTGCCAAAGGATACATTATAAATTGTGAGTAATATGAGTTGTGTTGGGTGCAATTAAATGTACTAAATACTACAGAGATAGTTGGGTCGGGTGCAAAGAAGCAATCAGATTGAAGGTCACCATTGGCATCTTATAGGTTGAATGATGAGTCTACAAAGTCGTCATTCTACTATAGATTTTTCTGTCTTGTTATAATTTTTATAGGAGAGAGAAGCTAGTAGAAAAGACCTTCAGAAAGCTCAAAATGTCCCAGTGATGCTTCAGTGAATTTTATGCTAATGGGTGCAACCGTGATAATCTTATAATCTTGGGATGTGTGAAGAGATCAAATTACATTAAAGCCAATGTCTTTAATGCAATGTTACACATTAAACTAAATATTCATTCATCCCTGTCATGTTTTTAGTTGATCAAATTGCAAATAGTCAAATATCAAACGGAAGTTTTGTTGTAAGAATGCGTAGAAAAAAATCCTCGTCACCGTCAACAATTGTTTTCATCAGTGCATGAGATAGCAAAAATTATAAATGCTAAATAAATGAGAGATGATGAGACATCATGTATGAAAAAGCACAATTGCCTACGCATCACAAATATAAGTTTTTTTTATGAATTATGTATAATGACAATGACATAGACCTTAAATGACAAAACAATAGTGGCATGGAACGGTTTGTGGAAATATAGGTTACTAAAACTATAAACCATTATAAAAAAAATTCGCACTTGGTTGAATAATCTAAATAGCGTTGTCATTTTCATAGTTGAATTGTTACGCTAATGTTATCGTACGAAAAAAATACAATTGTTCATGTTCAATGAAGTAATTCGGCAAAAATACTTTTAAGCAACTCTTAACCACAAAATATGTACATAGCCCATTAAGCATAGTTTTGAATTCTTAATAGCTATTTAGTACTAGTAGTTCTTACAAAATATTTAACGCTTAAATCGTGGCAGCACGGAAAACCAATAAAATATTAAAGTGTGAAGAAATAATAATTGCATACCTTCGGCATATTCGATATGCTTGTGATCTCCGAAAAAAATGAGCGTAAGGATCTGTCAACCGGCCTTCAGCATTATAGACTTTACTTCGCAAATCTGTTGCGAGCACTGCTTCCCTATACTCCAATATTGACTCTTCATCATTTCCAAACATGCTAACTCTTTCTCTCATACTAAAAAACAATCGAAGCTGTAGGCATAATCTAAATTTCTTTTTGTCACGTTCAATGTGCTCTTCACAATATGTCAAAAAACCACCAGAATGAGAGAATGAGGAAAAAGAAACAAAAGTTATGTGTGGGAGATAAATTACAACAAAGTAGTACTAAATCAAATCTCTTCTCACACAATGTGATTTCTTCTATTTGGCTTGAAGCATTCAAAATCGAATGAAGGATTCACAATTTACAATCACGACTCTCTAGTTAATTTAGTGAAGCACCTCAAAAAATGATATCAAGTGTAACGAATTTTTTGGGCTCACACGCCTCCATTCACAAAATCTCTCACATGAAGATCTGATCAAGAGTGGCAAATAAGTATCAAGTAGGTATTAAACTGAAACGATGATGATGATGACTGTTATGTTATGAGATGACGGTTATAAAGAAACTGAAACTTGTTCTCGGGTGGCTTGCTGCTGAGATGAGAAGAGAAAAAAGTCTCACTCACTCAGATTTGGACTGAGAGAGTTGATAATAGGTTCAAGTTTAGCCAACAATCTCAATTAAAGCCAATCCAATATATTATCTCTGCAAAAGAAACAGCACGTAGTAAGTTAGCCTAGTAGAATCTTCGTTTGACAACAACGGCGATGATGATAAAAGCCAAAGAGCAAAAGTAAATAAACTGGAATTGTTCTCTCTCCTCCCAACTTCTGGTTTTCTGGCTCACGTTCCTAATATGGACTCATCATCTCTTGTCTTAGAGAGAGAAAAAACGGTCTTTTTTCTATTGTGTAACAATGCAATGATTTATAAGAAGATATTTAGCAGTTTTCTTCTTCTTCTTCACTCCTTTTTCATCTTTTGACTCCTGTCACTCAATACAATCATCTTTTAATCACCTATCCTGTAGAGATGAAAACATGAAATATTGCTGTCGTCTCTAACTGTCTCTCAGTTTTATAAAGATGTTTCAAGCAACTTTTGACTTTTCTCGTAATAATAATTGTTATATGTCAGCAGTAGGAAGAAACTCTTTTCCCCAGATTTGGTCTCTTCTATTTTCTTTCTTTAGTCCATTTATGATGATGATGAACTCACTCATTGACTAAATGCCACTGACCACAAAAACTTATTTGTAGCTAGGCGGCTTAGAATAATGAGATGAGAGAATATATTATTACATGAACACCAACCAAATGACAAGAAGCTCAAAGGTCTTTGCTCTGGTTCATCAGTCAGATCCACTCTCACTTATATTTCTTTGCTGTAGATCTCTTGTACTTTTTTAGACTCTGACACAATGTTACATAAAAAAAACTTGATTCAACCAGATTTCAACGTTACATTGTCTTATGATGATGATCAATTTAGAGCAGGCTTAACAAACTTGACTTTGTGAGAGTAGGAGGAGCTTTATGTCATTAGATGAGAAGGAGTCGTTAAAATAAATTAAACAGATGAAGACCCAACAACAACAGCAAAACAATGAGCAATCACAAAATCACTGGTGGAATTATTCGTTGCCGCAAAGAGAGACTTTTGAGACAAAACTGACACATAAGAATTTTACTTTAAGCTTCTTATATTATTTTTTTGATTTTTGCAATTCTGGTTTAGGAGATTATATTTAGTACGGTCTGTACAACTTGAGATTCAACTCACAGACAGAGAGAGCATAAACTTCACATTAAATATGTTTTTCAGCAAAATGCTAATTGCTTCTTACACCTCCAACACAACAGAGTAATTAACCTTACAGATTTATTTGCTGTGGATCTAAACTCTTGAATTTTTGCAAATGAAAGATGTTGTAGAGTTGCAGAGTGCAACAACATTAATTCTTAGGTTTCAACACACTTATTAGCACTTTATGAGACTTTTTGGACTATGTAACAGATCAGCATGATGCTACCAGGAACTGTGAATGGTTGTAGACTTCTACACTGCAGCTAAGCCAAAAATCACAATTCACAATTTTTTCACAGTAGTATGTCAACTTATGACTCTAATGAGTTGTGTAAAAGTTCACGAAACTTTTAGTAGAGAGATGAAAATTACCACAAAAACGTCACACCCTATTACTCTATACTAGTGAAAAAATCTATACACAATCAAGTGCTAAGAGAAAAGTCTCACAAAAATCAAAATATTGACAACACAACAATCATCATTGGCACAAGCCACAATACAACAAAACACAAAATTCACATAATAATAATCAACATCAAAAACTACTTTCGTTGATTGACACCAAAATTATAAATCCACCAGTCAAGGCCTTTCAAACAATCAATGAGTCACATTTTCTCATATTCACCTGAGTTGAGGAAAACAGACGGAAAATAAATAAGAGTTTTCCTTATTTATGCCAATTGTTAATATAAAACCACATTAGTCAATTCACTATGAAACCACTTCTCTTCTTACTACTCAATTCCGTCCTTCCTGAACACAGGTAAGATTTCTACTGAACTGATTCTCAACAATGAGTCTCTCAACACGTGGTATTAAAACTCTTAATGTAACAAGACACACACTAAGAAAGTAAATTGCTACAGTGGTTTAGTCGCTTTTATATTGCTAATAAGTAAGTGACGATATGGGAATCTCACAGAGTCCACATATTACTTACTACGGCAAATTCAAAGGGATGAATGAGATAGCAAAGTATAAGAAACCAACAAGTCTTTGGTGGATGGCATTCAATACATTAGATTGAAGTAGTTTACCATTATAAAGATATACAGTCACCACATTTACACATGTGAATGCAACATCATGTAATAGTTGTATACAGCAAGTGTATCTCTCAGGTGAGTTTCCTCTAGAAGAACAAGAAGAAATGCTATATCTCTACTACCTGTGTAGCTTCTAACGATACATTCTAATCTAGGCAATAATGTTGGTGGTTTTATAAAGCTTTATAAACTTTTAACAACAATATATATACAGTGTAACATTGGTAAGAGAGGTAAGAAGAACTACTGACTCACTATCACTATTACACTTGCTATATATGAATAGCTGTCTTGTCTACCTAACTATACAACTTTATAATAACTGGTTGCACTTTATGCCTACTTCATACTTGAGGATGCAACTCATTAACTGACAAGGAGCTAATGACAGTAAGGTTTTGAGAATATAAGAAGTGGAAATGCATTTCTATATAATACATTAGTAAAATCCTGGATAATGTACTTCTCGTGTCTTGGAACAGGATATAAATGTGCAAAGTATGAGTGATGAGAATTTTGGAATTGTTATGTAAAAAAACAGCTTAACTGATTTAAGGTTCAGTACAGTAAAACGCCATGCAATGTATTTCGTCGTAGTGATGTTCTCATTGCTTGTTCACACAGATACTATATACTAGCTAACTTGTAGTATTTTCCGAATTTTAGTAATTAAAATTCTTAATTTACATGTTGTACTACGAGTATGCAACCGGGATTTTTTTAAAGGATTTTCTGAAAACGCTATAGAATAAAACGCCACACAGTTTACTTTATAGAAATTATCACTTGAATTGTATTTATTAAGATAGGTCAAAAAAACAATGTTGTTCTTTTAATGGAAATCAAAATCTATAAGCAGTTTTTTCAATTTCTCAAAATTGAAAAATGCAACCACTTTTTATACAAATAATGAATTCAACTTTTTACAGTAAGTCGTTAACGAGAGTTTCTTGTTCATTTCTTTTGTATAAAGTACTGTATTGCATGTTTACACCACATATCGTCATCTCTTTTCTTATACTCTCATCTTGTATTTTCTCCATTTATGTATGTTTCGTAACATTATATTGAATAACATCTTCTTATCTCTAGTTATACATCTTCTAGTTACACTAGAGATGAAAGTATTAAAACTTGGAGAGCACATAAGTTAGCCAGTACAGTAGATATACTATCATCTTGTATTTTCTCCATTTATGTATGTTTCGTAACATTATATTGAATAACATCTTCTTATCTCTAGTTATACATCTTCTAGTTACACTAGAGATGAAAGTATTAAAACTTTAAGAGCACATAAGTTAGCTAGTACAGTAGTAGTAGTGAATGACCATTGTCGCAAAACTAGGTTTTAAATCAAGTCCATAACATAAGAAAACAATGCAGTCAATCTCTTTCTCTGGTAGTAAAGAAGCCTCAAACATGGGAAATGAATGTTACCAATACATAATATATCATACACCATTAAAATAAAAGTAAGAAGCATGCATAACAATTATCGTCATGAAAGGACCATTCTCATTCAAATAAAACAACTATTCACTTTGCATGCCAAATGCCATCAACAAGCAAACAGAGATCAACTAAAAGACAAACATACATTAAAATTGTAAAACATAACAAGAAAATACAACAGGGCAATGGACGGAATCAATTTCAATTATATTGGGTCTTTTAAACTATTATGTAAAATATAATGATGAAGAATTTCAGGTATGCAATAACAAACAAGAGTAAGTTAATAAAGATGTCTCACTCACAGTGAAAGAGAATTTTTTCTTAGTGGACATCTCTATTAGTTTACCAAGAATTCATTTTAATATACGTGAAATACAAAAACATTTTCCATAACGGAATTTTGTACTTATCATTTGTGTTCATCATCCTAGATAGATAATAATTTGCAGAAATATTGTAAAATTTATTCATCTCGCATAATAAAACACAAAATTGCATTGTTTTCTGAGCAGATGAGTGATTCATGTGAATTTTTGAAACAATACAGAGTGTAATCTTAAATTATGACCTCAAAATCTTCAAAGATCAGAAAAGTGTGAATTTTCTGTGTAACAAGGAAATTTACAGCTCAAAATGAACAGTGCAACAAAGAATGACCATAAATCATTTTTTAGTTCTGTTGTGCTCTGTTACGTCCAAGAGCAAAAAGACAAGAGTCACTGACATTGCTTCAAAAAGATTCACAAGAGGATGAGCGAGAAACTTATATCATGACCAACGCAATGCTAATTTTATCATGTTTGAATCTGACAAAATATCTGTAGCATCCAAATAACGGTTAAGGAGCAAAAATGTGTGACTTCTTCTTGAGCGGAAGAAGATTTCATAGTCTCAAGATTCTAAAAGCCTTTGGGCAGAGATATATAGATGCGATACGACTAAAACTAAATGAGATTTTATCCCCTTTTCTCATCTTCATGAATTTCTCATAAAACACTCAAACTTTATTATAAGCTACGCACTATACACACGTTAGACTAATTTTATATCCTACTTGGTTACTAACAGGAGAAAGTCAATTTACTCTAAAAACTCAAGTGGAAATGGTCTTTTTTTCTCTCCGTAATAATCCTAAAAGAGAGTCTTATAATGTCCTAAACCGAATTTTTATTGGAATCTTATTCTCTTGGGAGTTAGGTAATTGCTTCCTAGTCTTCAGACACGAGGAAGCAATATTTTCACTTTCTCTCCTAAAATTTTCTATTTGAATATTAGAATGGCTTAGACGCCAATCGTTCTTGTTCAATTGAGTTTGGTCGTAAATTAGCATTTGCAAGTTCCAAATAATAAAACAGTGTCTCTTTTGGATAGTTTCGACAGTTATTGGACATTGTTCAATGAATCTCAATTAAAAGTGTAAGCATTAATTCAATTTCTTATTGATCTTTTACGAATTTACAGTATCACAGAATATATTTGTATGAATATGAAGTCAAGAAATATGCATTCTCAAGATTTGAAAGAGCATAAATTAACGATTATACGAGGACATTAATTGTGACTTAACTTAACTTAAACGCCGATTGTTCTTGTTTACTACAGTCAGAAGAATCTGAAATTTTGTAAAAGTTGGACAGATTGCACATTCTTGGTTCAATTGAAAAGCTAAAACATTTTATGAACACAACTGTTTACAATCAACCATGATCTAAACATTATGGTAACATTGTATCAACTCTAAAATTGGATTTATTCATATTTATATGTATTGTCTTTTTTCTAAATTCATAATAAACCACAGATAGAAAAGAATTAAACAAATGACGCAATGACCAAAAGTACAAACACTTCTGTAGCATCAATATATAAATAAATGTGAGGGGACTTTTGCTAGCATGACGGAAGTTCATTTCCTCTATGTAAACCAAAAAGATTAAATAGTCGTCGCATTTCTCTATCACCAATTATTTTTATATTAACGCTTCAGAGAATCTCTCTGTCTCTCTCTCTAATCGACACACAATTTTAGCTTTTTAGTTCCGGCTTCATTCTACAGAAAATATTTGGAAGAGTCTAACGATCGATAGCACTATATATGACATGTCGTCGTTACATAATAAATGTCATTCAGATCCCACGTACTAAGCTTATATAGACCATTCTAGAGTCTAGAATCTCGACTTACATTGTATAATATACACGTGAACTTCATCATTTTGGAAGATTGATAGTGTCATTACATCACATTCAACGATGTGTTGAAGCTTTTACATTAGAGTTATGAGAGAAATTGTAGGAAAATAAGAGAGATTTATAATATAGGAAACGAAAATGAAACTCACCGTATGACAACAGTTACTCGTTTACTAACGCCCACATACTTTTGCTCAACAGTGATACTTTTTGTCATCGTCCTTGTCATTGATTCAGTCGGCATTGGAAATGAGATTACTAGCAGTGGGCGAAAATATTAAAGTACCTTTTTGGAACTTTCCAAAGGAAACACTCAAAGCAATTGTTTGATATTTTCTCTAGAGTGGTTGTCAGTGGATTATAAATGAAGAGATGCAATTCTCCACAACCAACTCTATTTCTCTCTCTCTCTTCGGCTAATGACACTTCATGGATAAACTCAATTTCTCTCTCAATGTCAAGTTCGAATAAATACTCGTACGCCTCCACAATTTCCACAAAGTCTTTCTCTCTATTTTTCTTTAGCAGAACTATCTACTTAAGTCAACTTAATCTTTCCCAAAAAGTTTTCTCTCATTTATTTCAACCATTTGCTAAAGAGTTAGTTTGCTGTCTTCCGCAAAGA
>VCNE01002219.1:0-17742 GCA_009869805.1 Oncopodura yosiiana
GAGAGAATGAGTTCAAAACTCTCTTCAGAGTGAAGAACTTGTTGTGTTGTTACTGAAATTGTACAGAGAAAGTAGAAAGACAGAGAGAAGCTTTTAAAGCACAAGAGTATATAACATCCTAGTGTTGTGTGTTTATGATGAAGAACTTTGAGTACTGACAAAATCCGGTTTGAGAGTGCGAATTTTATCCTCAAATGCTTTCATTACTTTCTCTTTTCTTCATCTTTCTCTCTCTCTCTTGGTGCTAATGGAAGAAAGGCGTTGATTTGAGATGAAAAAAGAAACCATTTTAGACGTAGAAGAAGAAGAAGAAGAAAACTTGGTGAAATTTCTTCCGCATTAGGAGAGAGAAACTTTCTATCTCTTGACTTTTTTGACTATATCTTTTTTTTACCAAAATGCATTTGTCTACATTCTTCTTCGACAGAGTCACGTATATACGAGATATAGTACTATTAACTCTGTTTGCTTTATCCTAAAACGAAGAGAGAGAAAAAGAAACTTCAACTCTCATTTATTGTGTCAAGCTAATGGACTCATTTCTTATTTTGTGGTATGTTTATTGTTGTTTGAACAGGAGGAGTTGAAGAAGAGACGAGAGCAGGAAGAGAGGCACGCTCAAGAGGAAGAATTCCTACGAACTTCTTTGCGAGGATCGAAGAAACTTCAAGCACTTGAAACTGAAAGAACACCAATCTCCAACAACTGGATTTGTCAATGATGCTTATGACGAAGACACAGAGCAGCGGCTACAACATCCACTTGCAAAACCAGGAACGACGCTTGAAAAACCCGTCGGTAAGTTGTAAAAACTTTACTAGATTTAACTCATAATAATATTCTCTGTGCCCTTGCACAGTCATATAGACTGTTCTAGAATTAGACAGAGCAGAGCATTTAGCCACAGAAATATATTTCAACACTCATTCCCACTTGACATAAAGCTATCAATTTCAGAGGGAGAGAAAAAGTTAATTTTCGTCGTCGTGTGGGAAGTGGAGAAACATAATTGTTAGTCGTTTGAACTGACCAACCTACTCATGTGTCATAGTCAGCCGAGAAAACATTTATCATTCTATCATGAGAGTTACTTTTTTTGAGAATGTGTGGCCAAGTCCAATTAAGTACAATTGCGTAGTAATTTACACACGCAGGCTAAAAAAAATTCATGTTTCAAGTCGATATGTAGCACTTTACAAGAAATTCTATTTAGCAATAAAAAGTAAGAGAGAGAAACAAGATCTGCCTAAAGAAACTCTTTTGTAAGTAGAGACACACCAATTAGCCAAAGAAAAAAATAAACAAGTTGAGTAGAATTTTTAATTCCTACACGTAAATAACATTTTTTACTACATGCTCTAAGCTCCTGTTCTGTCATTTATGATGATGAATGGTAACTCTTAAATACCATGCATAAACTTCATTCTTCAAAGGGTCACACTTTTTTCTTAAATTCTCGTTAGGATTGTAAACTCTTTGGATAGTAAAAAGAAAATACTTTTTTTACTACATAGCACAAGAAATGAGAAATGCTAGAGTTGTCTTTAGGATTGTCATAAAAGGAAATGATACAATGGTTTCAAGTTCATTCAAAGATTTTATGGCGTTTTCATAGAGTAGCATAAGTAACAAGTTAAAGAAGGCGTACTATTATTTACTTTGGGTGCTTGAGGCGCACATCTATCCACTTATGTTGTTTGTGATCATCATCTCTCTCTAAACAATGAATGTTTATACAAAATCACAATGAATGGCAAAAATTTATGCAACCAATCCCATTTGTTTCCTAATGTGGCATTGTATAATAAGCAAGAGAGAGACTAGATTCTCATTGATGTTTTCACTGGTTGCTATCTAGTTTTTTTCTTGTTAACACAGAAAATCTTCTATTGTAGTAAATTACTTGAAAACTTTTTAAATTTTTTATTATATGGAATGGAAAATAACTAGACACTCAACTGGACTGGATATAATATAATCCTATATATGACGTTGAATAGAAATTGTATGCAGCAAGGTCTGTCATTAAAATGTAAAGTGGGAAGAGTCTCAATTCTGAAATGGATCCCTGGACGCTTATAATCATAATCTAAATGGCTACAGTGTGTCATTTAAAGTAGTCATCATCATCATCATCATGTTGCTCTATAGTTAGAGCAAAAGGCTATCTGACATTGCAATCTTCATAAGTTGTTCACTTTAACTTTTGATATGTAAAATGAGACTTACATATATATAACTTGTATATAAAAGTAGTAATGTATGGCAATGAGTGTATATTAGTTAAAACACAACATATAGTACGCATATCATAATCAACATAGTAGAGAGGAAACTTTTTCCTCTCTCTCTGAACTGAAATCCGGCTACAGGTAGTAATGACACTAGTTTTATCAGAGAATGTATCTGACTGACAAACTAAAGAGTCTAGAGTGTAGAGAAACTTTATTAAACTTTTGCACACAACATTTTATACTGTTACAGAGTACAACAGTATAGTTTAATCATAACTCCCTTCTGGCATTAACTCTCATATAAAACAGAAACATATATATGTCCAAAAACTCGTCTCTGGTATCGTCCCAAGTGCAAATTTAAATAAATGCAAATTACAAATTGAGACTGACATCATGAAATATATAAAGACATTAGCGTATATGTATGTATATGGAGAGTTTAATTATGTTGTAGGGCAATAGATATGAATCATAATATAGTAATCATGATGTATGCCGTGATTTACTTAGATTGCTCTATAGCCTTTTATAATATAGCAAAAATATCATGGGATTTCTAAATCTAATGGATTTTACTATACTTGATGTAGTTAGCCAAGCTAACCTAAGTTGACTTGACTCTTGAATTTCAGATGTTATTGTTGCTTCGATTTTCAATCCATACAACACTTCTTATTTCCTTTTCAGTATTCTACGTACTTTTCACTTTTGCTCTCCAACTTTTTATTCTTAAAGACAAGACACTTGAGAAAAAAACCCTTGCAGACTTCAAATAGAACTTTTCACTACTCATAGTCTGTAGTGTGTTGATAGTATTGATGTGCAAACTCTACAGAAACGCATTATCGTAATGCTTTGAACTACATCATGAGTTACAACTTGAATCATACGACAAGACATCCAACAAAATGTACTTGAAGTTATAAGAGATGTTCTTAGATTATTTGGCTAGATATCTACGTGCTAAAAAGGTAAAAAGAAATAGAATATTGTTTTTATCAATGGCAATACATAAGAGAGAGATAGAGATTGCGTGAAATCGTGTTCTATTGTCATCTGATTTGTTTTTTTGACTCTATATTGTATATATTGTGTCATTTCAAGAGCAGAACATTGTGTGTGTCTTCATAGAAAGACAGTTCACTTACCTCTGTCTATAGAGTGTTATTAGCATTGAAATGAGAAATGAGAAGGCGGATCAAGAATAATATCATGCAGAGAAGAAGAAGAAGAAAATGTAGCAAGAGAGTATAGTTTGACTTTGACACAAAGTTTTTGAAACAGACATTTGTGTATTAAAGTTGTTGCAGTTGTGCTTTACTTTTTGACTTGAGAGCAAGGTTACGTTTGACTCATTACAAGGTTTGTGGTCTAAGTTCTCGACAGTTTTTGCAACCTGCGAATCACTATACAAAAGTGTATTCTAGTAAATTATTTTCCAACATGAGATTGTTCCTGTAGATAAAATTCCTACATAATTTTGACTTGTTTTGTGTGTTTATTAACAAACTCTGTCTTACTACTTTTTATATAAACTCCTCACACCGCTTTACTCAAAGAGTATATATATATATATTGAAATATGAAACTAATAATAAAGGTGAGTCGTCTCTTTTTCCTCTCTCATATTTTTTGTCTCTGGGAACTTTTCTTCAGAAGAAAATATAATGAAGCAAAAAGCCCATTTGTGGAACAAGTTGTTAGAGCAAGTGTATTTTATAAATTAAGAAGTTTGAGTAGAAACTAAAGTGAATTTGACAGGTTTTTGTAACATCGTTCGTGAGTCCCGACCTCAGTTATACAACAAAATGTTTTACAAAAACAAGTGTTTTTATGTGTAGCATGTTAGTTCATTTTCTTTTATACAAAGTATATTAAATCAGATTTCTGTATACAAAAGTTATTACACCAACACAACAAACTCTTTATTTCTCCCGTCGATCCTGTTTTTTACGTTCGTTTACGACTAAAGTCGCTGAGCCATGAAGCATTTTTCTTTTAGAAAATATGGCCAACTTTTTTCTCTTCTTCTTTTTGCTCATTCAGAGACAGCCGAGCCACAGAGTCAGTCACTTTTCTCTCCGTTGGTTGGTCTCTGAACTTTGTGACATGAGAAAGCTTGATGTTGATATGACTTTCTTGTCGGAGTCTTTTGTGAGTCAATTTTTTAGCGTTATAAGCAAGAAAGAGACTGTATTTAGTGGTGATTTTTTATCCTCTTCTCTAGACTTTTTGCTTCCTTTTCCTGCTCTACTATGTGTATCTCGTCGTCCTATCTTCTTGACAAGCTTGGCAACTTTAGTCGACTTGTCGCTAAACTTTGAGCGAGTTTTGTATATATCGGCTTATTCTTATATTAAAAAGTTTCCTAGTTGAAGTAGTACATATTAGGCCTAACCTTCTTTTCGTACTTGAGAGAGAAAAGTATAATTACATATATTATGTAGTACTTTGCCGGGCCGACACTATAGAGCAAGTTGAAAAATGCAAATCTTAATGATCATTTAATTACTATACTTGTAATCTACTACAGAGAGGCACTTACACGTGCATTGTATTAAAGTCTTGATGAGAGCAAATTTTTTCGTTCACTGTATATAAAGTATGCAAGTTTTTAAAGAATCTGGGTGGGATCATAGACCATTATCCTTAGGTAGAAAGAAAGATTTATAGAGATGAAATGACAATGTGAAAAAAAGGAATTTGGATATTTTGTCATGTCTTGTAACTCTAGATAAAGAATAGCCACATAAACTTATACAAGAAGACAACATGTAGTTTGCATGTACACGTGAAGGCGATTTACGATTTAAATTATGGGGTTTTATCTCTAGACATGTTTCTCATACAGTAGAATCACTGTCTAAGAATTTGTAGTGGACAGTATTATATTTCAGTTCTATAAGACTCAATGATGTGCAAAAGCTTCCGGTAGACTAGAAGAAAAAGTTTTATTTTTCTCCTTGATTTTTTTTCGCAGTTTTAATGGTTATTAATAACCTAAGTAGAAGAGTAAAAGAGCACACGTATCACGTAGAAACATTAAAAGTTGTAGTAAAAGTTGAAAATTATAAGAGTTGTAACCTTCTCTTCTTAAATATAAGTTGTAAGTCTGCTCTGAAATGAAACTAACTTTTAGTTTTCTCACTGGTAATATTAATGTTTGTAAGTAGAGAAAGTCAGAAATTGCAAGTAAAGGTATTATTTCCAAATGTTCTTCAGAATTACACGTTATATTTAGCAATGCCAGTTGTAATACGAAAATTACATTTTTCTCCAGTTGATAAGAAGAAAGATCTTCTACGGACCATTTGACCTGCTAAAATAGTATTTGAAAAAAGTGAGATTGTGAGCAGCCAAATAGGTTTCTGTTGTGTGCTTTTTTCTTCATTGTCGTAAAGTAGTTATAGTAGTTTGTTGTAGAATGATACTTTTTCTTTCTCTATCTCTCTCTCGTCTCTCTAATAAAAATATAATCCCTGATGATTTCCCATTAGATAAAGCGAAGAGTAGTAAAAAGTCGTAGACAAGACTAAAACTCTCTATCGAATTGTGAATCTCAAGTCGTCGTAGGCTATAAGGCTATAATAGGAATTCTATTTTTAGGTTGTTATTACAAAAGAGCTTTCTTCTATAAAAAATTTGCATTTACTCTAGAACTTGAATGCTATATATATATATACAATAATAGAGTAGGCCAATCTTTAATTTACGCTTCATGAACACACAAGACACTTACTTTGGTCAGTCAAATTCATGAGAGCTTTCTACTTCTCTACTTTCTTCTATGACACTACTTCAAAGTAACAAGAGAGCTTTCTCCTATAAGAGTATATAGTCTTATTACCTGAGTGAAAATATGCGTAGGTACTTCACTATATACTCTCTTTCCACAAAGATATTACTTACACAAGACTAAATATATAATTTATCGAGCTCTCATCTCGTCCAGAGAAATTGTGTTTGTGGTAAAGAGATAGACACGTTCCTTTTAGTTGGATTGAACTGCCTTTACGTTATTCAAAATCTGCTTCAAGCTATAAAATATTGAACAGATTTGAAATCTAGTAAAGTGCTTATTTCTTGAAGGAAAAACAAATTTGTTATATAACATGACAAGCTTCCACATCGACATACGTTTATTGGCAAATACATTTTAAGATTACATTTAGACATCATGTTGTATGCCTTAAAGCTACATATGAACTTCATCGTCAACGTCAAAACATGTCACATTTCTTTACAAAGTTATCAACTTGCCTTCATGCAAATATAAACATCACTTAATCCTCTCTCTCTCTCAGTCATTTATATCACTCTGAATCTGTGCAACTTTCTAATGAAGTGAATTCTATCTCACATCATTTGCAAGTTTAGTGAGACTATGTTTGGTTTTGATTCATTAGGCTAGCTTTTATACTAGTAAAAGTCTGGAAAAAGTTAAGTTTGGAGAGAGAGAAAGAGAGATAGTATATTGTGGCTTTGAGTTCTGTGCAAAACTTTTTGTGAAATGAGATACAGGATTCAAAGCTCTTGAGAAAGATGAGGGAAGAAACTTACTATATGCATATATGCTAAATAGCTTAGAGAGCGTGCCTTAGTAAAGATTTTGTCATTATATGCAAAGTTGTATAGGAAAGCAACTTCTTTTTAACTCTTTTCACCTCAGTAGCAGAGAAGTAGAGAAGAAACTCTTGTGAAAATATCAAAGAACATGTTGGAAAAAGGAACATTCTTGAATACGTCATGTCACACAAGTTGCGAAAAGTTGGTGAATACTCCATAGCTCAACTTTCATTTGTAATTTTAGTCAAATCTCCATTCTTACAAAAGAGAGAAATGAAAAGTCCTTTTTGTTCTTTTCCTTTTGTCAAATTAAGTAGCTAATATGCAACGGTCCGTATAATTCTCAAGACTGTATTCATTCTTCTCTCTCTCTCTCTTTCTACTAACAGTTTTCTTTTTGTTTGACAAGATCTTCTGAGCTGAAGCAGGTGTATTATTTCACTCTGATTAGATTTAATATTTGTCTTTCGAAGAAGAAAACTGTTCTATTTTCGTCCTCTCTTTCGTTTTGTTGTCTTTAATACTCTGTGAAAACATGAGATATCTACGAGACTACTATTAGTACGTTAAACTCGAGGCTTAAGTACTCCATTGTATTTTCAGCCAATAGACTCTTTTCTCATTTTTAGAGCATTGTACTTTTATAATGAGCTTCTCTCCAGGCTTTAATATGGGCCATACATATGCATAATAGAACAGGATATAGTGAAAAGAGCTCAAGTCAAAATATATAGAGAGAGCAGGAAGTGAAAAAGAGAGTCAAAAGCCATAAGAAGCTCTTCTCTGCCTTTCTATATATTTCCCTTTGCTTCATTTGCAATGTGTGATTAGGGATTTAATTTAGAATAGAAATGCGATGTGTTGAACTTTGAGCTACTGATGATGATGGTGGTTTGAGAATGAGAGAAGATTTTCTCTTTTCCCTAATACAATTGACGCTGAGAAAGCTCAGATGCCAATCTCACAAAAAAACTTTTTCTTTCAATATCTTTCTCTCTCGTTGGCTCTCTAAAGAAAAGAAAATGCTGGTTTTCTTCTTATTATTCTCTTTGAGCCAAACTGCAACTCAAGTTCAACGTTTGATGCTGGTAATTTTCTTCTATTTCTCTTTTCTTCGTCGTCCCCTCTTCGTTCTTTCTCACTGCTCTTTTTCTAATTGGATTACATTGTACACTACGTATAGCCAGCTAAATGATTGTGGCAAGAAAGTTTCAAAGACAGTTACAAATTAATTAGTATGAAGAGAGTATCAAGGTGTACATCTATACTGGCTACAGAGAAAAGAGACTAACATAATATAATGTTACACAAGAAGAAAACAGCTCAAGTTTCTCTCATTTACAGTTCCTTTTCATGTGTATTATGTAACAAATATAACATGGTAATAGACCTAATTTAAGGCATTGAATGAATGAATGAGCTGAGCTAAGCAACTCTTAGGGGATGGTTGACTTTAATTTAATAGAGTCAGCAGATAGTTTTGGTTTAGACTGAATTGAAACAATTATTGTAATTAGGTGAGCAAGAGAATTCATTGCTGTAGGTCGATGTTATGTTGTTCATTAATTAAAAGTCTGGGCACACTATATATATCTATACGCTATTCAATGCTCATTTCAGAAGACAATAGTTCTATTCTCTACCAGCATTTTATGTAATGTAACTTACATACAAAAGACTGCGTACATATGTTATTGAACAAGAGTTCAATATACTCTATTAACTGTAGCTCTCTGAATAACAGAATAGTGTTACATTGTTTCATTTTGTAATATATTATTCGATCATGAATCACCAGATGAGAAGAAGAACGTATTGATTGATTAGAATGCAAATTAGTTTTTAGCCTTACCTTCACTTTGAGAAATGGCGTAAGAAGAAACACAGAGATAGAGATAGAAGCCATGTATAATTGGAAAACTGATTAACTATTCTGTGAGAATTCTATATTTCTTCTTCTCTTCTTATGTATTGATGTGTTCAACTCAAGAAACTACTGTAATATGCATTAGCGTAATGAGTAGTACCAAGAAAACCATTGTAGTAACGAGTTAAACTCTTCTTCTATCTTAGGACGAAATAGTTTTTTTTCTTGGTGATACATTAATTCTCTCTCTCTCTCTCTCTCTGACGAGGAAGCAATAAGGAAAGTAGAGCATTCTATTTCAGCACACAGTAGTAATTAGTTTTCGATTCTTAATGCACCACTAGTTTCTCTATATATATTTATTTGCTTCTTGACTTATTAGCTGATTAAATGTGTAGTAACAAAGATCAATTTTGTCAGTGACAGCTCTGTATAATACATATAAGTTGTTGTCTGCTTTTGACTCACAACATTTTACTTCTACGCAGAAAATTACTTATGCTTTTCTTACTATCTCATCCTTAGCTCTGGATTTGACATTTACATTAGCAATTCATTCTGTCGTATAATTTCAGCTTTAAAAAGAAATTAAAATTCCACAAATCGACGCTGGTATATGTACACATATTGTGTGGCATATGCCATAGTATAAATATTATGCATTTTTCATACCATTTAATACAAGAAACGTTTAGCAATTTAACTGTCCATTGTGTGTAAGGGAAGCATTTGTATGTAAATCTGGAGAGAGAAGAAACTCTTTTTTGCCATTATAAAGGATAAGCTGAAGCCAACTCTTCTTGCCAAGTTGTCTAGTCGTGTTTACTACACACTTGGAAGAAGGAAGAAAAAACGAAGAAGTTTAGTACTGTGAAATATTGCTTTTAAGTGAATTGGGTTTAGATCCTTTTGTCTACTCGTTACGTTAGTCGACTGTGAGAGATACATTGTTGTAACTTTACTTCTTCTTATACACATGTTGCTGAATTGAATAGCTCCATAGAGAGAGTCAAAACTTCATACATTATCTAATAATGAAAATACCATAAGCATGAATGGCACTATTAGTATCTTTCTTATGAATTACAAAAGACTCCGACACTAGAGACTAACAACTAACAACAACAACAACATCAGCTAATATAAGTTATTAGAAATGCATATATGAATATATGAACCTGAGTCATTCTCTTCAAGAGAGTAAGAAATTGAGAATTTAGATAATATGCAATGAGGAAGAGATTTAGTGTATTCTTAAAATTCATAAGCCTTGGATATAATCCCGATCATAATTCGACCGCATAACTTAAATACACCTAGCATTCTAATACGATTAAGCAAAGCTCCCTGTGGTGCATTGGTATAGCGTTATTTTTACCACTCTGTGGTGGCGGGTTCGACACCTCGTAGTGACGTTCACAAGTAAATTTTTTTTGCGCGAACTATTTAAGAATTTGACCTCGCGTGATCAAAAAATAAATTTTGACAGACTTTTTTTTAATTTCTGAAAACTTCTTTTCAGTTTCTCCTAATGGTAAGTGTGAAAGTGTTTAAAAGTGTTGTAGTGTTTCTTTTTGCTACTAATTTGCATATCTGTTGTTTATAGGATTTCAGTGCAGTCAAGAGCATGTTGCTCAATTACTTACCCCCATGGGTGATGGGTGGTGTGGTAGCCTGTGGGTTACGTAAGTGAACTTTTTAAAATATTTTGAACTCATTCCAATGCATGTTCATAGTTTCATATCATAACGTGAAAATAAAGTGATACTAACGTAATTGTAAGATGAAATTTAGCGCAAAATATTACGTAACTAAAAGATATGTTATCTCAAAAATAAAACTAGTTCTGAATTATTATTCTAGTCTACAATAATAATAACATTCAGTCTAGGATTTAACTTCTGTTTACTTATAAAAGCATTCTGATATAAAATACATTTTATTTCAGAGAATCAAAACACTACTGAAGTTTCAAGTAAAATTCAATTTAGAAGAGCAAATCGAATTTAAACCATGGTTAACTTTTGGAATTCATTGAAACTACAATACTTAATTTAGATCGAATTTAAAATTGGTTCTGAAACATTACTCAAGTCTACAATAATACTCAGTCTAAGATTTAATTTCTGTTTACTTATAAAAGCATTCTGATATAAAAATACAATTTTAGTTCAGAGAATCAAAACACTTCTGAAACACTACTCAAGTTTTAAGTCAAAGTGCAATAGAAATTGCACTACTTAATTGAGAGCCAAATTAGAAGTAATTCTGAGACATTACTCAAATCTAGAGCAAAATTCATTAGAAATGATGTAATTGTGATAAGTGATGTAAAGCATAAATGTTAATTATTCAAAACTTTTGTCTAAACACGTGCATTGGAATGAGTTGTTCGATCATACTTTAACTTCATCGAAGTACCTAATCATTGGTTTTTTTTATTTTTCAGTTTATAAATTCTGTGGTGGATATCTTGCCTTTGTCTGCCAAAGTAGGATCTGTCGGCGCCACTGTAGAGATTACTCAAAATATTTAAATAACATCCGGCGCCGGCAGATCCGAATTATGGAAGCTGAAATGTTCCAGGAGGAGGAGGAGGAGGAGGAAGAAACAGCTGGAGAAGCTCCAGGAGATGAAAATGTTTAGTTCTGTGTTGGAAAGACTTTCTCCTTTAAAAAGTTATAACTTTAAAAAAAATAATAATAATACTGACTTTGTTTTTTGATTGAAAGAATTTTTTACAACTGTGTACCAAACCTTTATGTCTTCTTTAAGCGACTTTTTGAATAACAAATTGTCGCTACCGTTCATCGTAAGGTAATTCATCTAACTTGCTTTATACTTACTATATACTTTCTTGTGGCACTGAAATAAAATCGTGTCACTACTTTCTTCGGCATAGAATTAAATCATATGGCTTGTGTTCTGGTAATTAATTCTCTCATACTGTCATGCGATACTCATTTCTATGCTGTTGGTTATACTGTGCCAATTGAATGTTCAATTTGCCACAACCGTTCATCGTCATGTAAATAACATTAACTTCTTCTCGGTGCATACCTTTCTAACGTTCTCATTCGCTACTTTGGTGGAAGACACGAGTAAGCAGTGGGCCAAAAAGACTACATGAAACAAATTTTAGTAGTTGTAGAGAAACAATAAATACATTGTACTTGAGTGCTGAACTTATGCTGGTTTATGAAGTACAAGAAATAAATTGTGGTCTGCTAGATATGTTTGTATTATTCTTTGGAAAACATTGCATCTTTAATAACAAGCTGCTTCTTTTAAATTTTATGTGACGATAAGAATCATTAAGAGAGTAAATGTCTCAGTTGGCAAATAAACCATCGAACTCCTTTTCCCATTCACTGTCACTAGTCTCGTCACCAGAATCAGCTCGACCTGCTGGGACTTCTAGCGGTTGCAATCCGTCTTCACTTCCAATTGGCTCAAAATCCTCAGTCTGTCTCAAAATGGTGAATGCAATGTCTATCAAGGAAGCACATTGGGTGAACTACGATAGATTATACACTTACCTCAATATTGAGCCTTTCTACTTCTTCCTCCATCAGGCCGTCGCTGTCCCACCACTGTCGTCTCTTTCTGCAGAACATGAAGGCACGTAGAAAAGTAATTTTACCTCTAAATACATGAAGAGATACTACCGATTGGTGTTCCGAATGTGAGCCTGCCATTTTGATGCTGGATACTCCTGAATTACATTGATGTCAAAATACTATGAAAACTGGTAAATCTTATGTACCTTTATCACGTCTTCAAGATGCTTAATAACATTGACAATGTTTTGGTCAGCATTTCTTTTTCTAACTTCTGACTTGACGTCGTGCCAAACTTCCTCGATCTGAAAATAAGTAGTCAGAGAAGTCGTTAAGTTAGTAGTTGTTCAGTTCATAAATTAACATATCACGTGCCGGGTTCAAATCGCAACCGTAAGGTGGCAGCCGAAGAACTTCTTGCCCATAGTCCCTTGCAATTTTGTCAATACGAAAAGGTGGAGACTTTTCCTTAGCCTCTTTGAGAAGATCAAGTAATTCCCATCGTCTTAATGACATAGACGGGGCCTTAGATAGCTGCAAATTCTATCCAAAAAACTCAGGATTATTATGTGCAGGAGTTTCTACTCAATATTAACTTACTTCATTCGTAACTTGTTCAAGTAGCCAATTAAAAATAACTTCCTTCTTTGCATTGGTAGATGGTGAATCATGTTTGCTATGGTAAGGAGCATTGTCCATTACCAATATATGTTTCCCTGATCACAACATTCATTTAGTACTTCGTATATAACGAGATATAACGTACGTACCAGTAGGTTGGAGTTTCTTCAAAACTTTCTCCACAAACCATCTCTGGAATTTTTCCGCATCAACATTTCTATTAATAAACCGTAATATTACAAGTTATTAGTTATTAAGTTATTAGTACATTCCTCAATTAAAACCTTAAGACATAGTCATATAAACGTAGAACAAGCCTTACTTGTGATAGTCTTCTTCAACTTTTCCAACATCAATTCTTTGAATGTATGTTGCTCCTTCTAAAAACCCATTTTCACCACCAATATCTATCCAGATAAGCCTGAAAAAGCATAAGAGCAAGCTGACGTGAGTATTATGCCGTACATAAACGAGTACAAAAATCCCACCTTGGGCCACGATTGATTTTGTCTTTCGGAAAACTGTGCTCAAGTCGTTGACACTTATTAGGATTTTTTAGGAGCCAAACCTTTTCCTTTTATTGAAAATACTAGCATTAAATATCAATTCTTGACACCTCCTTTAAGTAATACAAGTATGTTAATGATTTTTTACTTGTCTTGAGTGAGGATCCACCCAAGTTTCGTCCCTAAGTGAATAAAATAAGTCTCGTGAGTATTATGGAATAAACTACAAAGTTGTCCAACTTACAAGTACAGGACAGGATAATTTTCATTCTCATCATTTCGTTTCATTCTTCTAAGGTAGTACTCCCGCATCTTTGTAACGCCAGGCCTTTCACATAGGATCCTTCGCTTGTCGATCTTACCGTAAACATATCCCATCTCATGTAATTGCTTACGGAAACTTGACAAACTACAAAGTGGAGGATTCTCTGGATGAGGACGAACACTTCCTGTTGGAAGGAGTGGAGCACCACCTACTGATAAGAAATTATTGCAGCTTAGCGATTGTAGTCGTAGTTGCAAATGTCTTTAATTTTTTATACAAAACCTTACCGGAGCTGGTGCTTGGTTGACTTGTATCAGTGGCTTCAGAATTGCCAGTTTGAGTCATTAGTTGTTCCTCAAACTCCCTTTTTAAAACATTTAGAGGTGGAGCTTCGCCCTATGTTCAACGTAACGGAATTTGTTAGTCATGGTTACCAGGTTGGAGGCTAGTCTTACCTTTTTGAAATGATTGATGATCAGGTTTTGTATTGTCAGTCGATTCACCTCGTCAAATAGACGCTTGCATTTACCAGTACGATGACGAATTTTAGGTGATGAGGTGATTGAATTCCTATCTTTTTGGTTCTGGTAGGCCCGAACAATTCGCCTTACAATTTTAGGCATCAAGTTAACAGCTGCTGCTGTGTTTTTAATAGCCAAACGTGGGTTTTTCATACTAAAGTATGAGAAAACGTTAATGATGATTTCCTGAGTCTGAGGTCTAAGGGTGGCTCCACGGAAACCAAATGGAGACAAGGATGCTTTTCGGCAATCATTCAGAGCGAGAGGCGATGGATCTCCTTTTGTAAAGACTTGCATAGGGTGCCAATTTTTTGCACACCTATTAAGAGAGACAGCTAGAGATGTCGCAAATGGGTTGTCCACAAATGTAGCATCAGCCCATAGGTCCTCGGAAAAAGAAGAAAGATAAGGGTAATTTAGTGAAGTTTTTTACATGTTGAGTTTGGTAGTTTAGTGATACTATGTAGTTGTTCAACTTACCTTAAAAGCGTCACAGTTGCTTTGTTGGCATTTTCCCAGAAAAATCACGTCCTACAAGTATTACATTCATCAAGGTGTATGTGGCCAGCAAATAAAAAGTAGTAGTAGTGACGAGTTATATTACTTTTGTGATTACCTGTAAATGACCCCTTAGAACTTCAAGGACTGCCGAACTAACCGAGACTGGGGTCGACGAAAGGTCTTGGAGTCAAAGCACCGGTTATATACTTCGGCTCCGTTGGATTAATATGGAGTAGTAGTATTGCGGATGGAGTATTTAAGTTTGGAATGACGACACCTTGCGTCCGTTGTTCTTTATATAATGACAAAGCCTTAACAAATCTGTGGTTATTGATAGAGATGCCTGCTTGTGGCAAAGAAACAAAAGATGTAATCTGAAGTGTGCCATGACTTGAACCACCAGTAATAGTTGCGGCATAAAATCCGGAGAATGTAGTGAGGAATGTTGGATGTTCTGGAGCTTTAGAACAAACCCTAGCTGGTTCAATAAAACCAAATTTTCCACCAGATGCAACCAAAACTTCGTTTATCACTACACGACAGTTTTTCCACTTGCCAACAGGTTTCGGGTAAGGAGGAAGTTGCTCTTGATTTTCATTGCCTGGTCTTTGTCTTGGCCTACTAATTGCTCGACTTCCAGAAGGTGAATTGGCAATCTGTTGACGGACTACTTGAAGTTGGATTACTATTTTGTTGTTGAATATTTAAAGTTGGATTACTATTTTTCTCTTTGGTGTTTGACGTTGGATTAATATTTTGTTGTTGAGTATTTAATGTTGGATTGCTACTTCGTTGTGTATTAGTACTTTGCTGGGCAATATTTGAAGATGGATTACTATTTTGTTGTGTATCAGTATTTTGCTGGGCAATAATTTGATGTTGGATTACTTTTTTGTTGTTGGGTACTTAAAGTTGGATCACTGTTTAGTTGTGTGTTAGTACTTTGCTGGGCAATATTTGAGATTGGATTACTATTTTGTTGGTTATTATTTAAAGTTGGATTGCTATTTTGTTGTGTATTAGTATTTTGCTGGGCAATATTTAAAGTTGGATTACTATTTTGTTGTGTATCAGTATTTTGCTGGGCAATACTTGGTGTTGGATTACTTTTTTGTTGTTGAGTACTTAAAGTTGGCTCACTGTTTAGTTGTGTATTAGTATTTTGCTGGTCAATGTTTGATGTTGGCCTGTTATTTTGTTGTTGAGTATTTGGTAGTGGACTATTTTTTTGCTGTTGAGGATTTAATGTTGGATTACTATTTTGTTGTGTATTAGTATTTTGCTGTGTATTAGTATTTTGCTGGGCATTATTTGATGTTGGCCTGCTATTTTGTTGAGTATTTGATGTTGGATTATTATTTTGTTGTGGATTAATATTTTGTCGTGGAGCACTTGATGGTGGATCATTACTTGATTGAGTACTTGATGATGGTTGATTTGATGACCGAGTGTTTGTTTGAGTGTTAGGTGCTGGTGAGTTGTTGGTCGGCCGATTATTAGAGCCGGTGGTTGATGGAGAGTTGCTTGTGCTCCTGTCACAATTTTTCTGAGTTAAAGTCTTGCATTTCTCTCGATTGTTGTTTCCACACCAAACGAAGGAAATAAGAAAGAAGATCAAGAAATAGCGAACCTAGAAAGGAAAACATGAAAGTATAGGTTGACCTAATCCCTCCCCCCCCTACGAGTAAGGTAGTTCCATAAACCCCCTGTATAGAATATTTGAAATGCTATCCACTGAGTACGATCCATTTAAAAAATAAGACATTACGTGTAGTAGTTTTATACTGAATATTGTGTTTTAGTTTATAGAAAAAGGAAAGTATATGTGCAAAGTACAATGTAAACCTTGTTCTAGGATTGCTCACTTGAGGAAAACTACTAAAGAAATTTAGAGCTAGATGGACATTCTGTAATAGAAACCTCAAGAAAACCGAAATTCGATCAACCTGCCTTGAATTACCCATGAAAGTTCAAACCGGAAAACTATATAAGAAAGCAGAATGTATGATATGTTAGATTCTAATAATATAGTTATAATTAAGGTAATTTGTAGTTATATAAAAGACTCATTAAATAGAATTAAGTTATATAATAATTTGTTACTGAGTGTAAACTTGTAATAATCTCTTTATGTTCTATGGGCCAATGGCTCGAAGAGAACTAATAAATCAATCAATCAATCAATCAATCAATCAATATAGGAAAGCGAAAGCGACACCCTAAACTCAAAAAAGGATCTGAAAGGTTTTTTACTATTTACTTTATTCGAAAATAAATTATTACTTACTTTCAACATCTCTTTTGAAAACCAGTACGAAAAACACCACCAGAGATTTGTATATGACTGCAGCTCCTGAATCCCAAGTTCACATCAATCTCACAACTGGAATTTAACTTTATCACAAGACGTTTGTCTCTTCACAAATTTGTTGTTTGTAGTTAAAATGTCTCAAAAATATGAACTAGGGGTTTTACATTTATTTGAGTCTTACTTGAAAGTTTTTGTATAACATGTTGTATAACAGCACTTCCACTGTCAGAGCCGCAGGTCGAAAAATTATTTTAGAGTAATTACTTTTTAAAAGAATTCTTCAAAACAATATTGTTTTTCTTGCCACGTTCGTTAGTATACTCACTCACTCAATCCAACTGAACTGATGCGGAAGTAGAATTGGCATTGTATGTCACACACATATACTACGTAGTAACAGAAGAAGACCGAAGGTCAACATCCACTAATATAAATAACAAGTGTGTGTTTAGTTAAAGAGTAGGCAATATTTAACTTCTTGAGACAGCCAATACTACATATGTACTACAAAATGAGACGTTGCGCACTCTTATGCCATCTCAAAAATCATTTGCATATTCAAAAGTTCATTTATTATATCAAAAATGTGCTAAAGTATGCAAAAAAAAACAAAAAAAAATTTGGCTTCTGCGGGATCTGAACCTTGGACCTAAGGGTCAAGGTTAAGCCATATATCCATTACACCACAGTGACTTTACTGCGAGGTAGTAGAATGTTAGAGATACTTAAGTTATGCGGTCGAATTATGATCGGGATTATATCCAAGGCTTATGAATTTTAAGAATAT